>NRSZ01000392.1:27309-52844 GCA_002901185.1 Tolypocladium capitatum | reverse complement strand
ACAGGCTCCTCGTAAGGGCCGGTTAATCATCATTGGCTATTAGTTTGTTACGACTTTCCGAGCCCACGGCAATGAGGAAGAAACTCTTATATGAGGGAAGTGCCCACAAGTCGTCAGACCTTGGATGACGCCTCTCGTCCTTTTTTAGGACTCGTTTCGAACTCGCGCCTCAGAGAGACGACTCATCATTGGCGCCGGCTTCCATCATCGGCTCTGGGACATTATACAGGTGAGCTGCGCACCCGGGCCCCTGAATATGAGCAATTGATTGATGTCAGGGAGATGACCCACTCTGTCAGCCCTTGGCTGATATCCTTTGTGCTGAAGGGGACTGTTCTGAACTGGAGGTGGATCATCGCCAGCGGTGAGTGACTGGCACTTCGCACATGATTCACCACAAAAGTTGACTCCTCTCGATCAAGGCTCAGGATCTCGGCAGGCGTGGCAGACTTCTGCCTTCAAGTCTCCTCCTGTCGTCGCCAACGGTGCTGGATGACATGTACACTTGCACTGCCTGGTGTGTATGTCTCTCTGCCTTGCTGGAAATGAGTCAGTCAAGACCCACTCCGGCTGGAATTGGAAGACCGAACGACATGGCTCGCAGGGTACGGAGCACTCGGAGATGATGGCCATCAAGGCCGCGCTCGAGATGGCAGTCGAGCTGGTCCTCGACGGCCAGCAGACGTGCCTGGGGTTCCCGAACCTTGCGAGGGCCTCTTCCGACTGCCAGACTGCCTGCTGGACCGACTCGACAGCCGGCAGATGGGAGAGGTGGTCGATGCGCGGCGCGCCATAGTAGCAGACGATTGCTGATGGTTGTTGACGTGCGTCGGAGTGGGTTGGGGTCAAGATGGCCAAGTCGGCTGGGAGGCACGAACTCGCCAGGTGACGACTCTCAGAAGCGAGAAGGGCATTAGGAGAAGAAAGAAGCAGAGGAAAAGTGTTGCAGGAGAAGAAAGAAGCGGAGGAAAAGTGTTGCAGGAGAAGAAAATATATCTGCGCGCTGGGTTGGACCAAGGGCTCAAGGCGCCGACGGCGAGGCACGTAAGGTTTGACGCCAGACGGTGTTAGTCATTTCCACTGTTGGAAGAAGTTCGAAGCCACCGCCTAGTCTCGCAGGATGCTTTCGATGGATTGAGGCCATCCAGCGCAGCACGTGACTTTAAGGTTAGGGCGGCAGACGCAGACCGCTTTACACGCAAACATACTTCGTAAGTATCGTGAATAGCGTCACGGGATTAACTACCCTCTAATTGTCATCATCATCGTTCGAAGCGTAACAACAGAGGCGAGTCCAAGGGGCTGTGGGTCTCCATCTGATGATAAGGCTAGGCAGCTTTTGTAGTCGTCGGCAGCTCTATGACGAGCGTCGTTGTTCGAGCCACCCCACATATACTGAGCATAATTATAGGCTTCTTCGAGCCTCGGGGGAGCATGAACCAACAGCCTTCTCGTCAAGGCTCTCCGATCTCCTCCATCCCGTCACGGCTCTCTCATCTCTGCATGCGGTCGCAAGTTTTGGTTTTAAATCTCCCTCAACAGAGCAATGTTTCATGTTTTCTCTGGTCCGATATCGAGTTGAGTATCTTTGCGCTTCAAGCCCAAGTCCATCCAATAGCTCCTCAACATGATATATCCAATCCATCTAGAAGCTGCAAAACGCGCAGCTTGCCTTAGATGCCGTCGTTACTGTGTTTTACCATTTGGCCGGGCTTCTCCAAGCAGTGGGACTGTGGGAGGCTGCGTCCGCAGCTCAGCTGACCACCCACGTGATCGGATTTTAGGCAACCAGAAGCCGAGCGTACTGCAGCATAACGGCCTCTGACAGCAACTGATATGCCTGGCTAGTGTGCCAGCTGGACAGCTTCTCGGTTTGCTCCGTCGTCTATCAAGAGGCGCGTGTCTCGCGACTTGATGATGGGTCGCTGTTATTGCATGTTTCTTTGATTGACATGCCGCCTCTGCGTAGGTGAACACTAGGCTCCGACTCGGAGCGAGCAGTCAGCGCAAGATGCATCATGTTCCCGACACGGATGCCGCCAGAGAGGAGGAGATTCAGTATGGCTCTGTCGGAATGACCAAGGAGGAGCTCAAGGCAAAGTATGCGACATCATGCTCAGCTCTCATCGGATTCAAGCTGACGCCAGCAATCTAGATACCCAAACCGCCCAAGGAATCACTCCAAAACGCTGGCGTTCCATGCCCTCTTCCTAGAGCTCTTCAACCCGCTCAACGAGAACAAGAAGCAGCCCGCCGGGGGACCGGCGCGCCAAAAAGGACCACAGGCCGCCCACAGCCTGTCGCCACAGGAGCAACGTCGACACATCATAGAGAGATTCATCGCGCGATGGCGCAAGGAAGTGGGCAACGACTTCTACCCGGCCCTGCGACTGATCCTCCCCGATCAGGACCGCGACCGCGGCGTCTACGGCCTCAAGGAGAATGCGATAGGGAAGCTGCTCGTCAAGCTCATGAAGATTGACAAGAACTCCGAGGACGGGTACAGCCTCTTGCACTGGAAGATCCCTGGCCAGACCATGGCGGCGCGCCTCGCCGGCGACTTTGCGGGCCGGTGCTTCGAGGTCCTCTCCAAGCGGCCAATGAGGACCGAGGTCGGCAGCATGACCATTGCAGAGGTCAACGAGCAGCTGGACAAGCTGGCGGCGTCGACGGGTGAGGCAGAGAACCTGGGCGTCTTTGAGACCTTCTACCGTCGCATGAATGCCGAGGAGATGATGTGGCTCATCCGCATCGTCCTGAAGCAGATGAAGGTCGGCGCCACGGAGAAGACGTTGCTGTACCTGTGGCATCCGGACGGCGAGACTCTGTTTAGCGTCTCGTCGAGCCTGAGGCGTGTGTGCTGGGAGCTGTACGACCCGGACGTCCGGCTCGAGCAGGATGACGCAGGCATCTCCCTGATGCAGTGCTTCCAACCGCAGCTCGCGCAGTTCCAGATGCCGTCTTCGTTTCAAAAGATGATTGGGCTGCTGCGGCCGACAGAAGACGACCCCGAGTTCTGGGTCGAGGAGAAGCTGGACGGCGAGCGCATGCAGATGCACATGGTCGAGGACCCGGAGCACCCTGGCGGCCGCCGATTCTGCTTCTGGTCGAGAAAGGCAAAGGAGTACACATATCTCTACGGCAACGGCCTCCAGGACGACAACTCGAGCCTGACGCGCCACCTGAAGAACGCGTTCGCGTCGGGCGTGCGCAACTTAATCCTCGACGGCGAGATGATTACGTGGGACATGGGCGTTGACAAGATGGTGCCGTTTGGGACGCTCAAGACGGCCGCCATCTCGGAGCAGCAGAACAGGTCTGGCTCAGACGCAGCGGGCCATCGTCCATTGTTCCGCGTCTTCGACATCCTGTACCTCAACGACAAGCAGCTTACGCAGTACACCCTGCGCGACCGCCACCGCGCTCTGGAAATGGCCATCAAGCCCGTCTACCGCCGTCTCGAGATCCACTCGTACACGCGCGCTGCCACGGCCGACGCCATCGAGCCGCTGCTCCGCGAAGTCGTCGCCAGCGCGTCCGAGGGCTTGGTGCTCAAGAACCCGCGGTCCATGTACCGCCTCAACAGCCGCAACGACGACTGGCTCAAAGTCAAGCCCGAGTACATGGCCGAGTTCGGCGAGTCGCTCGACTGCCTCGTCGTCGGCGGCTACTACGGCTCCGGCCGGCGCGGCGGCATGCTGTCGAGCTACCTGTGCGGGCTGCGCGTGACGCAGAACCACATCCAGGCGGGCGCGAACCCGGAGAAGTGCTTCAGCTTCTTCAAAGTCGGCGGCGGCTTCCGCGCCGAGGACTACGCGCAGATCCGGCACCACACGGAGGGCAAGTGGATGGACTGGGACCCCAAGAACCCGCCGTCCGAGTACATCGAGCTCGGCGGCGGCGAGAGCAAGCAGCTGGAGCGGCCGGACGTGTGGATCCGGCCCAAGGACTCCGTCGTCGTGTCCGTGAAAGCCGCCAGCGTAGGGCCCTCGGACAGCTTCGCGAAGGGGTTCACGCTGCGCTTCCCACGCTTCCGGCGGCTGCGCACGGACCGCAGCTGGGACTCGGCGCTGACGCTCGAGGAGTTCCAGGAGCTGAAGCGGCGCGTCGACGAGGAGTCTCGCGAGAAGTCCATGACGGTCGAGGACCGGAAGCGGCGCAACCCGAAGCGCGTGAAACGCGAGCTCGTCATCGCGGGCGAGGGCGCGGCGCCGCCGCCGGCCGAGGTTGGCGGGGGCGCAGGGTCCTCCGGGCCGAAAGTGTTTGACGGGCTGGAGTTTTGCGTGCTGTCCGAGTCGCTGCGGCCGTGGAAGAAGACCAAGACGCAGCTCGAGGCGCTCGTCAAGGAGCGCGGCGGCAGCGTGTCCCAGCGGGCCGCTGCAGGGACGAACATGGTGCTCGTCGCGGACAAAAAGGTCGTCAAGGTGGCGAGCCTGGTCAAGGGGGGCGACGCCGACATCATCCGACCCAGGTGGATACGGGACTGTATGGAGCAGGACGGCGGCGGCGCGTTTCTGCTGCCCTACGAGGAGTGCCATCTGTTCCACGCGACAGAGGGGACAAGGGCCGCTGCGGCGCGGAACACGGACCAGTACGGCGACAGCTACGCGAGGGACGTGTCGGTCGAGGAGCTGAGGGAGATGATGACCGACATGCCCAAGTTCGAGGACCCGGAGGCGTTTGACTCGGCGGCGTTTCTGCAGCAGTTGGAGGACCACGGCAAGGGCCTGTCGCATATGCGCGGCTTCATGTTCCGGCGCTGCGTGGTGTGTTTTCGATCCGTCGGGAGCACGGGCGAGAGAGCCGTCGACAGGCTGGCACGTTACGTCGAGTATGCTGGTGGGAGGCGTGTGGATGGTCTGGAGGATACGGCCGTGACGCACGTCGTCGTAGTTGGGGCCGATCCGATGGAGGTGGCGGAGGTGGCGGATGGGTTGCGCAAGGACATCAGTTCACGGAGGGCGGTGCCGCGGTTGGTGACGGGAAGCTGGGTCGAAGACTGTTGGAGGGAAAAGGCGCTGCTGGATGAGGAGCAATATGCAGTTCAATGACGGGCGCGAACGCCAGCAGGAGGTTTCCAGGGAGGTTTCCACCTTTATATAGCACATTCTTTGGCAAACAATGATACTATCAACTGCAGGGTTGCACATCTAAACCGCGCCTGCAACACCATGACACCATCCAACGGCGAAACAATTACCACAGCCACCACAGCCTACTTACCTATCGTCAAAAACAGCCGATCCCCGATGTCGCCCAGCCCGGGCTCCAGCATACCCTCGGGCGTGAGCTTGTCGTCGATGCCGGCGAGCCACAGCTCCGTACCCTCGGGCCACTCCTGCGCGGCCCTGCGCACGCCGTCCTCGGCGCCGACGACGGAGAGCACGAGGACCTTCTTGGCGCCCCACTCGCGCAGAGTCTGGATGGCAGCGGCGCAGGTGCCGCCGGTGGCGATGACGGGGTCGACGACGATGGCGAGGGAGCTGCCGGGCGACGAGGAGGGGTCGGGGATGTGGTGCGGGAGGTTGTTGTAGTACTCGACGGGGGCGAGGGTCGACTGCTCGCGGTACATGCCGAGGTGGTGGACGGGGACGGGGCGGGGGAGTATGGTTTGGACGGCTGGAGCATGTCAGAGCGTGTGCTCGGAGAGGGTGGCGGTGGTGGTGAGCATGGGGACGGACCTTCGACCATGGCGAGGCCGGAGCGCAGGATGGGGACGATACACATGGTTTGTGGGAGGGCGGCTGTCGTCGTGTATTCGAAGCCGAGGGGTGTTGTGTCCTGAGTTCTGCGTCAGCAACACACGCAGACGAAGCACTGGACACGGAGCAGAGCCCACCTTGTGGCCGTCAACGGGTAAGATATTCCCCGCCAGCGCTTCACACGACACAATCAGCCCAATGTCGTGGACGAGGGCCTTGGCATCCCTCGCGTCGGTGGCCCTGGAGCGCAGCTGGCTCAGCTTGGCCTGGAGGCAGGGATGCTGCGAGACGTGGACGTTGGGCGGGAGGGGCGCCATGGTCGGGTTCTGGAGCTGCGCACGTATTCGTCGTACAAGATTCGATCGGGGTTCACAGGGGCAAGGGCGAGGGCGAGGGCGCACCACAGGGTACGGGGCAAGGCCAAGGAGAGAGAGGTGCAAGAGGAGAGAGGCGCGGGATGGGTGCTGATAGATATGAGGTTGCGTATCGTCATCGGGCTGGTTGGAGGCGGCGGCACTCGGGACTCGGGCCCCGCCGATGGCTGAGATAAGATAGCGGCTACAGATGGCCCATGGCGGGCGTGCGGCTGATTTTCGGAAGTTCGGCAAGGGACGGTTGATGCTATCATGAACGCGATCCTCCACTCGGCCATTCCAAGAACCATACCATGGGCTCCTCTGCTCGCGAGACGCAGCGCTGTGCCGGGATGCGAATGGCGTTGCGGTCATGGACGAAACTGCGCGACAAGATGACGCGCGCTGGCGTCCGGCGACGTACGATGCGCCAGTGGCGAAGCCCAACGTCGACGACGTCCGCTCCGCGATGCCCGCCAGCGGTCCGGACTCGAGCATCGGCCGGCGCATCGACGAGGGCGGCGAGCATGACGGCGCCGGACGTCGCGGCCCCCACGCATCCGTCGCCGACGGCGAGCCGTATACCTTTCCAGACGGGTGGACCAACCTCGACGAGCTAGCTGCGACAAGTCCCGTGGAAAATGTCGCGGAAGCGCCCACCGACAGGCATCACAGCTTGGAGGATACACGCGGCCACGAAAAGGCATACCGCAGAGGCGAGCAGAGGAGGGCCAGCTTGACCCATGGGCCGGCCGAGGCGGAGGAGAAACAAAAGGGGGTGCGCGTGTCCGAGCTCCTCACTCAGGTCTACACGCTGTCATACCTAGTCTTCTTCTCGTTCCTAGGCACCCTGGCGCGTCTCGGACTGACCGCGTTGACAAACTACCCCGGCGCGCCCGTCGCCTTCAGCGCCGTCTGGGCCAACTTTGGCGGCAGCCTGGTCATGGGCTTCCTCGCCGAGGACCGCATGCTCTTCCGCCACGAACGGGGCACGCCGACGTACGACCAGCAGCTCGCGCGGGCCAAGCGGGACGAGGAGGCGGGCTCGGCGTCTGGGGTGGACCTCGCCGCGGCGAAGAGGGCACATGTTGCTACCAAGAAGACGATGCCGCTGTATATCGGCCTCGCCACGGGCTTCTGCGGTAGCTTCACGAGTTTTTCGGCGTTCATACGTGACGACTTCCTGGCGCTGTCTAATGATTTGGTTGCCCCTGGGTTCGGGTCGACTGCCATGGGCCGTAACGGGGGCTACTCGTTTATGGCGATGCTGGCAGTCATCATGACGACGGTCTCTCTGGCGCTGACCGGTCTGTTTCTCGGTGCCCACCTCGCCATTGCGTCGGAGCGGCTCACGCCATCGATACCGTATCCCATCACGCGCAAGCTTCTCGACCCGCTCGCCGTGTTTCTCGGCGGGGGATGCTGGCTGGGCGCCGTCCTGCTGTCCATCTTCCCGCCGAGCGACGACTGGCGCGACAAGGCCACCTTTTCCCTCGTCTTCGCGCCGCTCGGCTGCCTCCTCAGATTCCATCTGGCGGTGCACCTCAACGGCAAGGTGGCGTCGTTCCCACTCGGGACGTTCGCCGCCAACGTGTTGGGCACGGCGGTGCTCGGCATGGCGTGGGATATCGCCCATGTGCCCATCGGCGGCGTCGTGGGCTGCCAGGTGCTGCAGGGTGTGGAGGACGGATTCTGCGGCTGTCTGACGACCGTTTCTACGTGGGTCGTCGAGCTGAGCAGTCTTCGAAGACGGAGTTCCTACATATACGGGACGGCCAGCGTCGTGGTCTCGCTGGCGCTGATGATTGCCATCATGGGTGGCCTGCGTTGGACGGAGGGGTTCGGCGCATCGCATTGTCACCAGGGAGGGGCTGCTGATGCAGGCGGTTGACGCCACGGATAGACACCGGTGTCGCTTCATCATTGGAACAACCAACTCGCCATGGCCGACCGGCCATGCTAGATCTGACTGGCTGGTGGGTCGTGGTGGTGACCGTAGCCGGCACGCCAGGGCACCAGACCGTGGCACCAGGACCTGTCTCGGTGCCGCACAAGTCAGGCCGCTATCTCTGGGCCTTTGATGTTCATCATGAGTTGGCTTTCACGCGACTTGCGGGCAGACTTTCGCCTTGACAAGCTCAGTCCAAAAAAGTACCGACGCTATTAAATATCCCGTGGGGATCCCTCCAACTGCGTATTCCGTATTCCATGCCTTGCTTGCTCCCGAATTCCAACCCCTTTGCAATACACTGGGGAGTCAGACCCATAAGTCGTGAATAATTTAGCGCGCACGATCTGGCAGTCTCTTGTTTTCTCGACGTCGACGTCATTCGTAAAAGTTGTAGATAACCTATACGGACTCAAGGCGTCCCAACAGGATCGATTGCCATGACGACCCCAAAGCTGGTTCCTAACTATAGTAGTCCCTGATTTCGGAGGCGCTTATATGTTAGAGGCACTCCTGGTCGGCGTCTAAAACGCACGGCGAGCCAAGTTAGGCCAAGACGAAGCCATCTTATGGACTAATATCGAGCCAATATAGCGCGCACTAACTATACGCTAGAGCTACGTAGAAGACAATCTATCTCGGAGTCAGTCGATATAGGTAACATAATAGCGCCTATAAACCTAATTTATACATGTAGGTTAATTGCCAGGATAATCAAAGTTTAGCTAGGGGCAATAGGCGGTTAGGGAGATATCATACGCCATCTTCGAGCCTGCGCAGCATATCGTCTAGTGTAGTGATGGTAGAGACGGTGCCAGAAACCATGCGTGCTCCAAGTGTGATGACTACGAGGCGCCAGCCATACCATTCATCCCTTTCTTGTACGCGAGCTTAGGCGAGCGAACTCTAAATCAAGCTCGGTGGCTTGTAGGCCCCGACGGACGCCAATTTCGAGATTTCTGCCTGGACTTCTGACTTCCTCTTTTCCTCTTTCATCTTTGCCTCTTTGCCTCTTTTCCACCTTCAGCATCCCATACCGTGGCAACCTCTTCATTCTATGCCGTGTGGTTCACAGATCTCAAGGTAAAACGTAGCCTCAACGGACTTCAGATAAACGTTCCTTTCGTCAATGGGCAGTCAACTAATACTAGACCAGCAGATATTATCAAAATGCCTCATATCCTTGCGTTTATCAAAGGACTCTTAGGTCCTGAGATAACTGACAACCAACTTAACCCTATTCACCTCGCGCTCGCTACTAAAGGCTACTGGATCCAGTCGCACATACTACGTATCCCTGACCGATTCGGCTTCTTCTCGCCCGGACCTGCCACGCTTCAGGTGCATCAGGGTGCCTTAATTTCCGTCGTATTTATTACTCAATCCCTCTCAATCATCTACGAGGCGTTCATCCTCTTGATCAGACTCAGATTCGGGTCGGTTTCCAGGTTTGATCTACAGATGTTCGCAATGGAGGTAGTCATGATGGTTCTTGCTTGGGTTTTGTTATATTGTTGGCTGTTGCTGTGACCCGGACTAAGACTCGGGGAACTGGGAAAAGAAGCTGCGTCAGGAATGATGGCTCGTCATTTAGTTCGTTGGCGGCTTGCGGATCGTCCTTTCTATCTTGGAGAGCCATGACTGGACACGCAGGAGTCCCAAGCCGTCGACCCCGGCACTAGATCAGTTGTTGCTATCCACGATGGAATCGTTCGAGGGCACGCTCTTCCTGAATTCATGCCTACCCCCTCGTCCTCCTCGTCCTCCCGAATTTCGTCAATTAATGCGTGTAAGTGTGTGAGACCACCCAGCCAACCTACGAGTGAAACGATGTGAATGGCCACGCTCGCCACAGAGCTTTGGATGACTGCGACAGTCGCCGAGCCTTGTGATCAGATGGTCTAGGTATGTGAAATCCCTGATTGGGTGATAATTGACCCCAAGAGACTTGCGTGTGCAATTGAGTATTACGCCAAGCTGCGGTGTTCCTTCGGACCTCACGTTCTGCCTCATCAAACTGCCTTCTTGGCCGCCGGCTCCCTCTACATAGAGGCGATGTGGCGAGTCACCAACCAGGCTCCCTCCAGAACGTGAGCAATTGCGTGATGGGGGGAGTTGTCCCGAAGGCTGCAATGACGGAGGGGCCCTGGCCCTGCTACGCGGCGGGGATATCTTTGGTCGAGTTCGGGCGTGAGAGGCCAGTATCGCGGCCGACGCCGCTTGAGTACACAGATGCCACAACGGTCATCGAGCCGAAGGGGGTTTTCCGTCAGGGCTGTAACGGCCCTGGAAGGAATTGTGATGCTCACGACCAATCTTGTCGCGGTGGAATTGTATGTTGTCGCCGCGCTTGTGAACAATAGACGGAGATGCCTCGGCGCAGCAAAGTCGTTGCATGTTCTCATTGGTCTCACCGAGCAAGCTTCGTTGCCCAGAAACATGTTGTCTCCCGCCCTGAACATGGATCCATCGCCTCTATTAAACAAGGAGATATTAAACCAGATTTGGTTTAACCCTAAAGGATGCTCTTTAAAATAAGCCGGACGTGGCGAGGCCGAGTTTCGGATTCAACTACAAGGAGCCTAGGCACGCGACTACTATCGCATTATATAGCCAAGGTCGTGTTAATGGTGCAAGTCTGGGAGGGTAGCGATTAATGTGGCATTGACTTAGGAGCGAGGACAGCAGCCAGCCTCGGGCTCGTAGCCTCTGCGCGAATTCCTCGCAAACGCTGCCGGCTTCCCCAGGAGGCGCCAGCCCTGCGCATGAGGCTGGTCACTATGCGCCCACCAGTGCCACAAGAAAGCCAGCACAACCACGACGACCGTCACCGGAATGGAAATCCACCACGTCAGCCAAAACAGCGGCGTGATCATGATGCTCCACGACCCCTGGTCCTCGTGCCAATTGGACACCAGCAGCTGCGAGCCGGCCACGGCGGCCACGCCCGTCGTGGGGAGGAAGATCATGGTGATGGCCGCAATCATCTTCATGACGCTCGAGTCCCGCGTCATCACCATCGAGTCCTTTTGCGTCACGACGTTGAAGGCCAGAGTGATGGTGTTGTCGATGCGCTTCTGGAGGCTTGCGAGGCGGAGCTGCGTGGAGCGGAAGAGGGAGCGGCGGTATCGCAGGCACTCTTTGAGCTGCTGCAGGACGCGGGCACGCGTCTCGGCCGACGATTCGTCGCCCGGGTCTTGCAAGACGCCCTCGCTGTTCGCCAAGGCTGCGTCCACCAGCAGCATGCAGGCCTCGAGGCCCTCGCCGAGGTAGATGATGTGCTTGGCGCAGTTGTGCAGCGCCGCAAAGGAGATCTTGGAGCTGAGCTGTCCATACTCCTTGGTGTGCGCCAGCTCGAGGATGGACTGTCGCCGTGTCAGCTCGTTGCTGTCATGGGCAGGCAAGGCAGTGCTCGTCGGCAACATACATGCTCGAGCGGGCCGAATATCGTGTTCATGTTCCACACCATTTCGTCAACCTCCTTGTAGAGCCCCTCGAGCACCAGGTCAAACAGCACGTAGGGGTTGGTCTTGACATGGTGCCACTTGCCGCTATCGAGGAATCCCTCAATCCGTCGTCGCACCTCCGGCGGCGCCCCGAAGCACACGAGCACCACCCTCCCGTCGTCATGGACGCGAAGGAAGAAGCTCGACACGAGCCAGCTGTAGTCGGCCTGCGGAAGCGTAGACGCGCCGTGGCCGAAGCTGGGGGCCTGCTGGTCCACCTCGGGCAGATTGTCGTGCCCCTGCTTGATGCTGATGTTCTTGTACAGGAAGCTAAACCACGAACAGCACCCGTCGGCGTCGGTCCGGCGGCTGAAGCTGTGGGCCACCGACTGTAGGTTCTCGGTCGTGAAGTCGCTAGGGACGCCGAGGATGCGAAACAGCTCCAGGAAGTTGTGCAAGGAATCCTGCCGCGGAGTATGTAATGGTGAGAAGCTGCGGTTCTCGCATCCGCATCAGCTGCGTTGCCGTTGACTCGGGTCCGGACGACGCCGTTCAACTCACACTATGCGCAGATCTGCCTTGCCGCGGAGACAACCGGGGCTCGTGTCCCAATACCAGCCGCTCTCAGGGTTCTCTTTGAGGTACTTGAGCATACAGTCCCAAGGGGCTGAGCGGCAAACTCACCATCAGTCACGTCCCATACACGCAGCGACCACTGTCGAGAGGACGACGCGTCGTAATGGTACGCCGCTCGCTTGAACGCGTCGTAACCGTCGTCTCTCGTCCACGACATGGCCAGGGGCAGGTGAGTGTCGAGGTCTGAGACTGACCGTGAGCTGCTCACCGAAGAATCGAGAAATTACTCGGTATTTCGTACGAGTACGAGTACGGAGTACGGACCAGGGGGCTGAATATTGAGTCGAGTCCCTCGTGAGCAGGGGCACGACCAAAGTGGCTTAGGATGTGCATCGTAAATACGCCCAGCAGGCCGCACAAGGCGCCTTGCCATATGTGGGCAAACATGCACTGAATGCTGCATGGTTCACCTGGAGGGTGTGCATCCAGCATTCGGTGTTTGGCAGAGCTTTCGAGGGCGCCGACGATGGATTCAACGGCAGCACCCTGCAGGGGGTGCAGTTAGCAGCTGTACGACGGGTCCTAACATGGAGGAGCCCCGGCCAAGGGTCTGGCGTTGGCCACGGGCTTCATGTACTCCGTAGTTGACGGAGGGAGATGCGGTACAGCCAGAAGAGCATGTGGTGAATTTGCCATGCGAACGAACTCCTTTGGGTGACGCGCCAGGCCCGCAGGCTTCGCCGAGAAGTGACAACCCCCACCAAGCCAGGAGCGGGGCATCGTGCTTCGGACTTGGTATCAAGCTTCAACCCCAGCTTCGCCCGCTTCGCTCGGCTCCGTAACAACACTGCACAGCGTCGGCCTTCAGCTGTCCTCGCGACAGAGTCGCCGCAGCAGCCATGGAGACCGCGAAGAAGTCATGGGGTACGCCTCCGAAGCCTCCCGCATTTGCGAGACAGAGGGAAGCTAACGTCGCCACCAGAGCTCGACAACAACATCCGGTTGATCGACGCCAAGCGCGACGCCCTCTACAACTACGACCCCGAAGGCCAGAAAGCCGCGGCCGCGGCCCGTCCCTGGGCTAGAGATCCAACCTACTTCAAGCACGTGTGCATCAGCGCCGTCGCGCTCATCAAGATGACGATGCACGCGCGCTCCGGCGGCGACCTCGAGGTCATGGGCCTGATGCAGGGCTACATCAACGACGAGACGTTCGTCGTCACCGACGCCTTCCGCCTGCCCGTCGAGGGCACCGAGACGCGGGTCAACGCACAGGGCGAGGCGAACGAATACCTGGTGGAGTACCTGGACCTGTGCCGCGCCCAGGGCCGGCAGGAGAACGTGGTCGGCTGGTACCACAGCCACCCCGGCTACGGCTGCTGGCTCAGCGGCATCGACGTCGAGACGGAGGCGCTGCAGCAGCAGTTCCAAGACCCCTTCCTCGCCGTCGTCATCGACCCGGACCGCACCATCAACGCCGGCAAGGTCGACATCGGCGCGTTCCGCACATACCCCAGCACCCACCTGTCCGACTCGCCCGCCGCCGTCGCGACGTCCGACGGTGCGCAGGCCGTGCCGCTGGTCAAGGCGGCCGAGTTCGGCGCGCACGCGAACCGCTACTACGCCCTCGAGGTGTCGCACTTCAAGAGCACGCTGGACTCGCACCTGCTGGAGCTGCTATGGCACAAGTACTGGGTGCAGACGCTCAGCCAGAGCCCGCTGCTGACCAACCGCGACTTTGGCAGCAAGCAGATGCTGGACTTGAGCTACAAGATCAAGGAGGCTACGGCGGTGCTCGCACGCGGCCGCACTGCGCAGAACGTGCTGATGGGTTCGTTCAGCGGCAGCGCCATTGGAGGGGGGGGCGGCAGGAACGCTGACAGGGTGGTGGAGAAGCTGGCCCAGGAGAGCAACCTGATTGCCACCAAGGAGAAGTCCGGGCTGATGGCCGGGGAGATCAAGGCCAAGTTGTTCAACGACCTGGCGTCTCGGGAGCGTTGAGGCGAAGGTCGGCCGAGGGTTCATTCGATGGTCTTTGACGTGTTATGAAGGGCATAGATGGCGTTGAGGGACGAGCATGAAGACGATTGACGGGCGGCGACTCGACGGCTTGAGGCCGTGGTGCATGTGCAGAATCCTCGACTGTCCATCCCGTCGTAGACATGTACGAGGGGCAACCGAGTCTGTCTTTGCGGCCTTGACATGACGGCGGTGTCCCGGGTTGTGGCGCGTCACGGCTAGTCACAGAGGGATGGGAAACTGGACGGAACGGGATCTCGGTACATGATGTTGTGGCCTGGCATCCCCGCAGATATTCTTTAGTGGAGGACAAGGCATCGGCTTCGTTTCACGATAGAACGTGCTACGCCGTCGTGAATCTCGTCACGGCGCTCGGCGCTCGGCGCTCGGTGCTCGGCGCTCGGTTGGGGTTCGACAAGCCATCATGGCAGGAGAATTAGTTGACGGACGCATCTGGCATGTCCAGCACACCCGTGATGCTACTGTCGATGCATTAGACATGCCGCCCCCTTCGTGTACGGCCAGTGGTGGTACCAGCCGACGGAAGTAACCGTCCAAGCACGATACGGAGTAGTATACGGAGCGGAGTGCGACTTCGGTCAACTCGCTGGAGGTTGCCGCGCGCCCCGGCTTTTAGAGTTGGGCCTGTCGCCAGGCCGCGTGTATGATGTGCCGATGATGGCATCGGCCGGAAGGTTGCGTCCGCCTCAATGAGCGGCTCCAGGGCACAAGGCTTCCGTCGCGCGAACGGAGCGGTTTGCGAGCGTTGCAGAAGTTTGGGCGCATGTCGCCCGTCGCCCATCATTCCGTTGAGACCATCACCAACCAATTGACGGCGCTGGATTGGACGGCCCATCAAAGTAACACATGGGAAGCGAGGACACCAGGCCAAGACCTCGTCAGTCGCACCGCTCCGCAATGTCCACCTGGAGACAGCCAAGGTGCTCCATTCACCAGCAGTGACACTGCAGTCTCAGCCGGGCCAGGTTCTTGAGTTCAGGTACCCAGTTGAGGCCCCACCCCGAGCAGCCACCGGCCGCGCAGAGCTACGAGTACGAAGGCTCTGACGTCATGGACCGACGACCTTTCCATGAGCATTGATTATGGACCACTGATGAGTTCCAGCTCGACCGCATCTCCGGGGCAATCGATGCGTCTCTGAATGGAACAAGGGACGACCTGCCATTGCCGGACGCTACCGTTCCGTAACGCAGCCTGGCGCGAGCGAAGTGCCGATGCCGTCGTCGACATGGCTATCCAATATTGCGACGTCATGCGAACAACCGCAGCGGCAGCCATCGCAACCAGCCCCGACTGGCTGGGCGCCCTTGACCGGGTGCTGCTGCATCCACTTGCATGGCACTCAGCTTGCCTGGCCAGGACACACCACTGCGCCCTCTCCGCGCATGCAGAAGCAGCGTCTGGAACGCGACGACGCAGCCCACGGCGATCCGGATTCGACTCCCCATCACCGATCGCCACCACAGTCCCCATCTGCCTCACGCCCCCACGTTGTCGGCGGTTCGCTCCAACGATGCGCCACAGCATCCAACGGTCGCCTGGCACCGCGAATTGGGCGTTGACAGCCCGGTGTCTCCGCCCAAACGACAGCGACTTGGTGTTCTGATGGCGGTGCGAGGTGGAAACCTGGGCATCGCACATCTCCACTCGGTCGACGGCGGATGACGTACTTGTCGCCCTTGCCCAACGTCACTCTGCCTCCTACCTGCGTAATCAAGCGTCTCTGGTCTCGCTGTCTCGCTCGTGCCTTCCCGCCGGATACCAGTTTTCTACCTTGCCTACGGTACATGTACGGTTGTACCCGGAGGAAGGTGCTATAAACCCCCTTCCGTCTGGCTTGCGCGGCCCCCAACTTTCTTCTCCTCTTCCCATCTGCCCTCCATCCCCAATTATACCCATCGTAATTCCAAACACTCTCTCTCGTGATACCCCCAGGGCGGAGCCGAACTGTCTTCCCCTTTCTTCTTGATCAGTGTTCTCATAGCCACGACGGTGTCGACCCCTTCCTCGCCATCCCCGGGCCCCTTCTTCCGTTGATACCACGATACCTTGCTACCGAGCATTAATACCTCGATAATCACCGCCCAACATGGCCGCCAACGTCAACAAGCCCACCGACAACAAGCAGAAGGAGGCCGACATCAACAGGAAACTCCAAATCTACGGCATCATCAGCGCGTTCAAGCATGGCAAGATTCCTTCGGTACGTCGCGAGCTCGTCAAGCGTGAGACGGCCCGCATTGCGCATTGTTCACTGACCAATTCCCACAGAACGACCAGGCCGACGTTGCGCTTAACAGCTTCCTCGCGTCCAAGTCCCTCAGCAGCCCCGACGAGCTCTCCGATGACGGAAAGCAGCTCGTACAGGACACTAGGGAGGTGGTGCAGTTGGCCAAGAAGCTCCTCTTGTCCAAGAACGACGGCAACCTGATCCAGGATTTCATCTGGCAGACGACGCAGTTCGACCCCAAGAGCATCCGAGGCCCCGATACCCCCGTCAACAAGGACACGGCGAAGCGCGATGGCGACGACGCTCTCCAGGGTCTGCGGACCCTCGGCACCCTGCTCATCACCAATGGCCAGTTCCGAAAGCTTCGTACGTCATGCTTCAAGCTCGATTCTGTCGATTCGGCGGCAACTAGCAGCTAACAGACAAACAGTCCAGGATTCCACCGTCCTCCTCCGCGACATGATTGGAGACGCCGCCTCTGGCGCTGCCGGCCGTATTCGCCCCTCCGAGGAGCAGCTTTCCCAGATCGACCGCGCCGCAGAAGACAACACCTGGCATGACGCCCCCAACTTGTCCAAGGAAAATTTGAAGAAGCAGGCCAAGGGCATATATGGCGGAAGTGCCATGAAGGATGCGCAGGATGTCGCCAGCGCCAGCGCAGACGCCACCGTGCCCCAAGGCAATACCGGCCAGCCCGTGGACAAGGTCGTCGTCGGGCAGAACGCCGCAATGACGGTCGCCAGGCAGAAGATTGACCAGAACCTCGACCCCGAGACCCGGGAGAAGATCAAGAAGCGCAACGAGGAGTACCGCCGCAAGACCAAGGAGTACTTCAACAAGAAGATGCCCCAGGAGCGCAAGGAACAGGTCATCTTCCGCCTCAAGAAGATGATCCTCGAGTGTCAGCAGCACCCTGACTACTCGCAGGCCATTCAGACACTGCTCAGGCTCGCCGAGTCGTACGGCAGCCACGGCCGCTCCCTCGGTAAGGGATCCGCCGGGACGGCCAAGCAGGCCCGAAGCAGCTTCCAGGCTGCCGAGGATGACCTGCGCACGCTCGTTGAACGCTTCGCCAACGGTACCTCGACGTCGGACCTCTGGGCCTCGATTGGCCAGATATACAAGGACGCCGACAACGACCAGGAGCTCAAGGGCTGGTTCAAGAACATGGACAAGTACATCCGCCGCTGCCTGCTCGAGCAGGGCTACATCCTGGACGAGTCTTCGACCAAGGATTGGGATCGCCTCTACGAGCACGGCAGGTACCTGCTGCGCGAGAAGTACCGCACCCATACGGACCGCGTCATCGATGAGACCAAGTTTGTCGCCGACCAGTTCGACAAGGACCCCCAGAACAAGGCGTTTGGGCAGGCCGTCCAGAAACTCTTCAGCCACCTGGGCCACGACGAGAGCGGCAAGTTGGCGTTCAAGCCCCAGCTCGTCAAGGACCTGACCGAGGTGATTCTCCCCTCGCTCCTGCAGAACATCAGCTACATCCCCATCCCTCGCATCGAGTACTCGGACCACCAGTTCGACGCCGCCATCGAGAACCTGGTGCTGGAGAGCGACAACTTCATGCCCAACGTGGCCGAGGTGGCGAGCGAGCACTACTTCCGCTGGGGCCGCAAGAAGATTGCCAACAAGCACCACAACACCATGGACATCAAGGTGGCGGGTATCCAGATGGACCTGCGCGACGTCAGCTTCCACGTGAAGCGCAAGTCGGGCTTCCCATCCATCTCGGACACGGGTGTCGCCGACATCCTGCTGCCGGGCAACGGCCTCTCGTTCAGGCTGAAGGTGTCTACGGCGCACAAGTCTGACCGCCAGAACATCTTCAAAGTGGACAAGGTGGACGTTGACTTCAAGGGCCTCAACATCAAGCTCAAAGAGTCGAGCCACAAACTGCTGTTCGCCATCGTCAAGCCGCTGATGCTCCAGGTGCTCCGCCCACCGATCCAGAAGGCGGTGGAAAAGGCCATCAAGGACGAGTGCAACAAGCTCGACCAGATGCTGTTCCAGATCAAGCAGGAGGCGGACCGCCCGGCCAAGGAGAGCAGGGACGGCGAGGCAGCGAAGAAGGCCAGCTTCCACCAGCGCTACTACCAGGCGGCCCAGAAGCGTTTCCTGGATGGCAAGGAGAAGGGCAAGGGGGCGACGGATGACAAGAAGGTCCACATCGCCATGACAATGGAGGGCAGCATCTTGCCCAACGTCAAGCTGCCCGGCAGTGTGAGCTCCAAGGCAGCCGAGTACAAGGAGCTAGCGCGCAAGGGCGAGAAGTGGGAGAGCCCCGTCTTCTCGGTTGGCAGCGCCGGGAAGAGCACCGACATCCCCGCGGTGCCGCGCATCGAGAGCAAGGCGCACCCTGCCGGAGTCACCCCAAGAGGCGTCAACGGCGCGAGCCATGCGGTGACGAATGGCGCGGGCCGCGCGACCAGCAGCAACACGGCCGGGATGGTCTTGAACGGCAAGGGAGTTCCCGTCAACAACGCCAACCCGAACGCCCACACACTCGGCGGCCGCTAGGCGTGCGCCGGCGAGTCTACGCTATTGGCGAGTACGCACACGAGGGAGGGCAGTGGAGGTGTACGGACGTTATACCCATTGAGTCGCGCGTGATGCCCCAGCCCATGAGCACAGCTCCAAGATATTTTTGTTTTGACTGGTGGTGCCATCAGTCAAGATTAGGTTAAAAAAGGACGGTGGATGGGCCATTTCTAAAACGTTTCCTTTGTTGGTTAGCATTAGTAGTCCGCATTGATATTGATATTGATTTGACGTGGTTGAGCCAGATAGTATTCAACTCGTGTTAAGTGCGTGATCGGTAACTGCACTGCAGATGAAAAATCGCCGGCTGCTAATTACTTCGTACTTCGTGTAGGGTAAGTAGAGGGCGGCGTTGCCTGCCGGTCGGCAGTGTGGCACGACTGTCACCTCTCTGTCGATCTGTTCTGTATTTAGCAACACACCAAACCACCACCAACTGCGTGACGCTTTTGGACGCCGGGTTCTCGCAGCGCGTCAATCCTCACCGTCTTGTTTCGTGGCCTCGGCGTTTAAAGGTGTGTCTCTGCATCCCGCGAGCCCGTCAAGTCGCAAGATCCCGGCGACGAACGCGAAGTCGTCGCAGGCGGATGTCCTGACACGACGCCGGAGCCGGCGCGGGCGGCACTTCTGTTTGATGCGTGCGCTATTTGGCATCTTGGCGCGGTGCGAGATGGATGGATGCTGTGTTCATGTGTTGTTCCACAATCTACGTGCGTCTGCTAACCACTCTTTCAATGGCCAGCCCTCGCCCATTCGTTGTCCTGCATGGCCTTGGCTTTCAGGCTGCATGGAGCTTTGATTCCGCAACGTTACGCAGCGAGTCAGCTTGAAGTACCGTGTCTGCTTCCCGGCGCGGAGGAGGAGGGGGCAACATGTCGTCGTTGCCGCAGGCTGCTGCCGCTGCCCTGACGCGGGAGCAGACGCGCGCGCTGTTCGACATCCTTACGCACCACGAGACGTACGCCGAGATCGAGGCTTTCAAGTCCCCCGACGCGGTGACGAACTACGGGTTCCCCTTTGCGCGGAGGACTGTTGCGCCAGCACAGCAGCAGCAGCAGCAGCAGCAGCTGGCCGGACGGTGGTGGAGGGGCCCTTCAACTACGACGACGCCGGTGGCCACGGCTCCCAGTACGCCACGCGCAGGGACGCCAGTGCCGTTCGCGGACACAGCGTCCAAGCCGGGCTCCGAGCCTGAAGATGGCGAGGACGAGCCGCAGCAGCTCTCGTCGTCGCCGCTACTGCAGACGCTGCTAACGCAGTTCGTCCTCCCGCTGCCCGGTGTGCGGACCCTGCCGCGCGAGTTCTGGAGCGTGCGCGTGCAGGGCCTGATGGCGCGGCTGGGCGAGGCAGAGCTGTCGGAGAGCTACGACAAGGGCGCGGTGGGGACGCGCAAGACGCTCGCAACAGGCGCGAGCGCCGTCATCGAGATGCTGGGACGGGCGGCGCTGGGCGGCGTGGAGAGGGCACATGAGTCTGCAGATAACGAGGCACGGGGCGAGTATGACTACTACAGGGCAGAGGACCTGGTGCGGGCGTGGGAGGATGTCGTGCAAGGGCTTGTGTATGGAGATCTGGTGGATGGACTATTTGACCATCTAGCCCGGACGGAGGACCTCGAGGGATATTCTCCAGCGGTCAAGGCGGCGGCCGACTACGCCCTCATCCAGTACGATTCCCTTCTCTCATGCCCCTGCTACAAACATTGCATAGCTGACGCCGTGCGTCAGCCTCGCCACGTTCGCCCACCACGTATTCACCGGCTCGCCCGAGGGTCAGTACCTGCTCAAGCTGCTGGCCAACGTGCACTCGCTCGTCCCGTACAAGCTCATCAAGCAAACGCTGCGGGTGGGCAACACGGCGATGATGATGAGCGGCATGATGCGCCTGCTGCTGGCCAAGCTGAGCGTCACCAGCCTGACCAACTGGTTCGGGCTGACGCAGAGCGCCGACGACGGCATGAATCTGCTGCAGCGCATCGTGGCCCTCGTGCTATCCTGGGACGCGGGCGAGTTCCGCAAGGGCGCCGAGCGCGTTGAGAGGAACAAGGACGACAGCGATAGACCGCCGGAGGACGCGCTGCAGGCCATCAGAGCGCACTTCGGCGAGGGGAATGGCGCGCACGAGACGGTACGGGCGGCGAGCATGCACAACGCGCAGTCCATCGTCGTCGCGATCCTTTCCGCAGGAGACCCGGCCCTCGCGGCGGCGCTGACGGACGCGCAGCACGCGCAGTGCCTGTCGTACTACTCGGCGCTGCTGTCCGTGCGCGACCGAGAGGGCATCACGGCCGCGCTATGCCGTACGCCGCCCGACCTGTTCACGCAGATGGTGCGCGACTTGGCGGCTGCGTACGACCCCATGATCCGCAGCGTGCACGCGAGGGTGGACGTCAAGGAACACCTGGACGCGCTGCAGGGCTTCGTCGAGGATTTCATCCGCACGAGCAGGCCGACGACGGATGGGGACGAGCAGGGGGGGCGGCTGGTGGGCGTGGAGGAGTATGTTGGCTTGTTGAAGAGGAACAGGGGGTTGTTGTATCGGTGGGTGAGTGTCGTGGCGGGGGGGTGTCCGGACGTCTGGGGGGAGTTGAGGGAGTGGGCGAGGGAGGCGATGGGAAGGCTGAGGATGGAGGAGGATAAAGGCCAAGACAAGGAGCCGAGAAGCATGGCCGACAGTCTCAACGACCTCTTCGCCTCCCTGAGGCCCGCGACGCGGGCCGTCGTGCTCGAAGCCATCGACGCCCACGCAGCGTACCTCGCCACCCTCAACAACGTCTCCCTCGCGCAGCTACAGTACCTCATCACATCAACGTGGACGGTCTCCGACTGCAGCAGCAGCAGCAGCAACAGCAGCAGTGGCGGCGGCGGCGGCAGCACCACCGGCCCAGGCGTCTACCTCGCGCGCTGGCAATCCCTCCTCGACTCCACGCCCATCACACCGGCCGCGCCCCACGGCCCGCTGCGGCACGGACGCGACGTCAGGCACGCGACGACGATGGGTAAAACGGGCGTCGGCGGGCGCATGCCGGAGGCCGACGCGAGCAGGGAGGAATATGGACCTGCGGCGCCGGATGTGGATGTTGTGGTGAGGGCGCTGGGGGGTGGGTTCGGCGACGTGGTGAGGGAGATGGCGAGGGATAGGGGACAGGAGGCCAGGCGGGAAGGGTGCGTGACGGGATGAGCACGAACCAAGGACGGCGTTTGGAAGGGCATACACGGCGATACACTTAGATGAAGACGGGCCCCGAATCATCATCGGCACGATTCTGCCATGGCGGCAATCACCAGTCATGGTACCACTATCCCTGAGCTCAACCCTCCAGCCACCCATCGACAAGCCCCCCGTACGGCCGCCTCTCCCGCTCCCCGACCCCCCGTCCAGCCATCCACGCCGGCGGCTCCGTCTCGGGCGTCGCGGGCAGCGGCTTGCTGAGCACGCGCCGCTGCCGGCCCTGGCGGCGAATGCGCCGCGCGAGGTCCACGACGGCGACGGTGGCGTGCGCGCGGGCGGGCGGCGACTGGCCGACACAATATGCCAGGCCGTCGATGTAGGCGTCCACGGCGGCGGCGGCGCCCTCGTTTGCCACGGCTTCGTCGTCTTCGTCTTCTTCGGCTTCGGCCCCCTCAGCT
This sequence comes from Tolypocladium capitatum, assembly GCA_002901185.1. NCBI lineage: Eukaryota > Fungi > Ascomycota > Sordariomycetes > Hypocreales > Ophiocordycipitaceae > Tolypocladium > Tolypocladium capitatum. The sequence continues at coordinate 30,370 of NRSZ01000392.1, read as the reverse complement.
TCGTCTTGGGCCTCGCCGTCTTCCGGCTTCGTCGCCTCGGGCGTGTCCCTCGTAAGGTCGACGTCTGGCTGCGACGGGGCCGTGAGGTCGACCGCGTCGAGCGCTCGGACCTCGTCGTCGTCGTCGCCGCCGTCGCAGTCCGGAGCCGCGGCGTCTGCGCGCGCGCCCTTGAAGGCGCGGTACTTCTGGTACGCCACGCGCGCAAGCCGCTCCCTCCACACGAGCCTGATGTCCACGCCCGTCAGCGCCGCGAGCTTGCGCACGAAGGCGCCGCACGTCGCGCAGTTCTTGCGCGAAAAGTAAATCTCAAACGCCGGGCGCGAGCCGTCGTCCCACCGCGCGTGCCGCAGCCGGCGCAGCACGCCCCTGGGTATCGTCCGGTCGCGGCGGGGCATCTTGAACGCGGCGAGGAGCACGTAGACGGCGTGCACGGCCAGCTTGACCTCGACGTGGGACGCGAGGAAGACCCCCCTGAGGTCCTCCCTCGTCTGCCCCCACGCGCCCATCTTGTCAAACGGACTGTCCATCTTGATGCCCAGCAGGGCCCCCATGCGCATCGCGCGCCGCGTCCAGAGCGCGTTGGCCAGCGCGCCGCCCCCGGCGTCGAGGATATCGCCTACCCGGCCCGCGCCGTGGCCGCTCTCCGCCCAGGCGAGCACGACGCGCGTCGTCGTCTCCTTTCGCCCATCCGCCGCCGCCGGCCGCACCAGGCTGACGAAGCCGACCGTCTTGCGCTCGAGACTCGACGCCACCTGCGACGGGGAGAAGCCCTGCTCGAGGGCGCGCGAGTGGGTGAACGTGAAGCGCAGGTCCGGGCCGAGGACTTGCACCTCCAGCGTCGCGGCGACGGGGTCGACGATGTGGTGGAAGCAGAAATACGGCGAGGGGGCTTGGAACCGCGTGTCGAAGACGGGCAGTTGCTGGACATGCGACGGAGAAGACGGGGAGTGTGGAGATGTCGGTGCCGAGTTGCGAGGATCCAACTGCGAGGGGGGAGCCATGGCATCTGTGGCACTGCACCGCCGGTCTCGTCAGCTGCGAGCCCATCAACAACTCCCGCAGCCGGACTCACCAGAAACCGCTTCAACACACGAATATTGCGGCAGAGGTACAATCGCAACGAGCGCAGTACAACGAAAGAGAAAGTCCTCGGGCTGACAAGTAGGGCGGTAGGGGGTCCACGGCTTGGAACTCCTGCGTGTCCCGTCACGGTTTTGCAAGATAGAAAGGACGGTCCGCAAGCCGTCAAGGAACCAAATGACCAGTCATCATTCCTGCCGCAGCTTCTTCCAGTCCCCCCAGTCATAGTCCGAGTCACGGCGTGGGAGCACGCCAAAACCCAGAGAATAACCACGATAGCAACCTCGATTGCCACCAACGCTCCAACCAACCGAGAAACGGACCTGCCCTCGAGTTTAAGCAAGAAGACGATAAACGCCCCCAGGGGCGATTGAGAAGGATCGAGTGAAAAAGAGACGGCAAAGGAGGCACCCTGATGCACCTGGGGGCGGGGAGGTCCGGTCGAGAAGAAGCCGAATCGGTCGGGGATATGTGCTGGATCCAGTAACCCTGGGTAGCGACGGCGAGGTGAACAGGGCTGAGGCGGTTGTTGGTTATCTCGGGACCCAAGAATCCTTCCATAGCCGCAAGGGTGAGAGGCATCTTGATATCTTCTGGTCAGTTGGCTTCCGTTGACGAAAGGAATGTTGGTCTGCAGTCACTTCGAGGGTACCTCTACCTTGAGATCCGCCAAGTATCCCACGAGATGGAACGAAGATGCTGAGGGCAGTAGAAGAGGAAATGAGGAAGTCAAAAGTCCGGGCTGAAATCCCGAAATTGGCGTGCGTCAGGCCTACAAGCCACCGAGCTTGATTTAGAGGTCGTTCACCTAGGCTCGCGCACGCGAAAGGGATGATAGTCACCACACTCGGAGCATGCATCGTTTCTGGCATCCTTCTCCACCATCACCACACCAGATGATATGCCGCGCCCTCCGAACGACCAGCAGCTGTCGGGCCAGTCAACTCCCATTCAAGTGAACGCGCAGAGATAGGGCATGGCACACCACGTTACGAATTGCACATGCAGAAAGTCATGCAGAAAGCCATCACAGAATGGCAAGATGCTTGGACGGGCCCGTTGAGTGAACCGAATGACCCAAACGGGGATATCTCATTCATACATCTCGAAAACCCAAGACCGTACGCCCGATTCCATGCCGTCCCACCAGAGGTTGCTTTTCGAAACGCTGCGCTTTACTCGTCGTCCTCATCCTCCTCGTCGGCCTCGGCCGTCGTCTGTGCGATACGGTCCAAATCACGCTGGCCGGCCTGGGTGATGCGACGGCCGCCCTTCTCCTCATCCTGCTCCAGGACGCCAATCTTCTCGAGGGCCTGCATGACCTTGCGATCAACGGAGCCGGAGGCGTCGACATGGTGGGACGGGCGGCTGCCGCGGTTCTTGGAGGAGCCGTGGACCTTGCGGAGACGGCCGACGCCGACCGTCTTGCGGAGGTAGACGTGGCGGGCGACCGAGGCGGCGCGAACGTAGAACCAGTCAATGTCCTGGGGGGGGAGCTCCTTGGCGGGGCCGGTCTTGACGGTGTCGACCCAACCTGCGGTTGTCAGTAACCCACGGTTCAAGATCCATCACTCGCGCGCAAGGGAATACGTACCAGGGATGGGCAGCTTGCCCTGACGCTTCAAGAATGCCGCATACGCAGTGATGAACTTTTGCGCCTGGCAACACAAACCCATTAGCATATTCCGTCTTCAGAAGTCTTTCGACTCCCTCGCGCCTGCTCCTCAATCCCAATTGTTGCGCCCGTGTGCAGCCAATGAAGCGGCCGCCGCAGCGGCTCTCTCGCCATCAGTCAAGATGGCCGCTGCAGGCACGCGCGCCAACATTTTGCAGCTGTTGAAGCGTCTTCTCATGGGGTAGATTCGCCAAGTCGTCGAGTGTGTCGTCGAGGGAAATTTTCCAGCAGCGACGGGGTGCGTCTGGCTGCTTCATGGCGTTGATTCAGGGTGGACCTACATCGACGTCGCGCACAGTGATTCCG
>NRSZ01000392.1:0-27178 GCA_002901185.1 Tolypocladium capitatum | reverse complement strand
GGGGGGGGGGGTTGGAGAGGATGGTGCGTTGGTGGAGGGTTGTCGGAGCGTGAGGTTCCCAGCAAAGTCGTGATGTTGAAGTTGGGAGGCGTCCAGTGGTGAACTTTTCCCAAGCTAGGGTTTGTGGCCCTAGCGGGTTCGTGTAGCGGATGACTAAGTACAGTGTCAAGCCACCGTGCATATATATGCGGACACGGCTAAACCTTCAATTCCATCTGCTTGTTCACGAGATGACGATTTGATGAGCGAGTATTTGAGAGACGTTCACATGAACGTTATTTACTCTCACCGTCCGTGATGCTTGACCACCGCCAAAGGTCAACCCATGGCCCGCGGCATTTATACACATGCAGATGAGTAAGGCAGAAAAGACGCCCTGTTCGACCATGAGCAAACGGCAGATGTTAACTAACGGTACGCATGCGCTACGCTTCCATGTTCAAGCTTATGCACAACACACAAAGACACAGACTCCGGAGCCCAAATTCCAAGTGACCCGTCCCATCGCCATCCATACTTATCATTTCCCAACTATCCATGACCGGCAAGCTTTCACGCCTTATACCCACTTAGCTAACAGGGCCATGACTGTTACGCCAAAGGCCACGCATCCAAAGGCAAACAGCTGGATCTTCAACGGCGCTCTCCGCATTTCAGGGTTTAGCATGAACTCGTGGGCCAGTAGCTCGACCAGGCCAGTGTACATGAGGATGCCTGCGCTGATGGAGTCGAAGATGCCGTTGACGAGCTTCTGCGTAGCGGCGTTGGTGGGCTTGGCACTAATGCCGGCGGCGATGCCAACGGGCGTCGACAGGGCGAACCCCAAGGCGAGAACATATGGCAGCCAGTCCTTGTTCTTGGGCCACGACGCAACGGCCAGCCGAGATCCCAGACCGAGGCCTTCAAACGTCTGGTGGAAGACGAGGACGACGAGGAGGACGACGAGTTTGTCCAGCCTCGTGGTGCCCAGGGTAAGCCCGATGAAGACGCTGTGGAACACGACACCGAATTCGAGGATGAAGATAGCCGTCAGTTGGCAGCCGAGTCCGTCGCCAGCCTTGTGCTCGTGGAGGCGGTCCTTTTCGCTGTCGCTGTCGTCTGGGGAGCCCAGAATCGACGTGCTCCGTCCGCTCTCAATGTCGTTGATGTGACAGCCAGGCTGGGGTTGCGCTCCCTCGATCATATCCTGGGATGACTTCTTAAGCGCCAGGACCTCGTTTGTCGGGTCCGTGTCAGAGTCGGAGTCAGTGATGTGGGTGGGGGCGCCGTCGTCGTCGCCTCTCGAAGCGATCAACTCGACGAAGAACATGACCATGATGGTCATCAGTGCAATGCACAACGCCCAGGGGTACTCGCCCATGCTTGGCCAGTTCTGTGCCACGCAATGGTCGGTGAGCTGCTCGACTGCCGGAACCAAAAGATGCATCCAGGCCGTCGCCATGATAACGCCGGTACCGACGTACTTGCAGATGAAGAATGTGAACTTTGGGACGTGCATCTTGGTCTGCCGCGAGAGCAAGATGGGCGTCAAGGCACCCACGAGCGATGCCGCCATGATGATGAAGATGGCGCCGATGCGAAGGCCGAGTCTGCCGAGCTCGACGGGACCGCCATTGCAGTCTTCTGCCTCGTTCGCCATGATAACGTCTTCTGCCCACGGCGAGCGAGAAAAATGCCCGAGTTCGTTGGGCGGGATATAGGCCAGGAGGATCAGAGTATGCCAAGAGCCCTCTTGCGGTCGCGACAACTCGATCAAGGCTCACGGTCCTCGACGGCGATGAAGCAGGAGTCTGCCGGCAGTCGTCCTCGGCAGTAGGAGTGCTCGCAGCTCGCCTTAGATAATGCAGGCCAAAACGTCCGACGGCGATGTGGTGTTTTCTAACGCCGGAAGCAGGGAATGCAACGGTACACCCTGATGGACAAGGGGAAGTCGGTCCACAGCAGACCGATTAAGGCGCAGTCGAATGGAACTCGGGGCGGACCCTAGGCGATATCCAGGCTGGCAGCCGATGGTGCAGCGGAGGCGTCGTTTCGAGACTCGACCACAGGCAAGTTGAGACGTCCCGAAAACGCGAGGAACCATCCCCTGGCAACAACGGCTATATAGCTAGTCGCTGCGCTTGCGTCCGGCGTCACGACGAGGGACAAGTCCACATGCAGGGTCCCTGATGTCTCACAAACCTGGCCGGGCTTCGCCGACGCGTCCGGGAATATGCCGAGAAACGAAACGAAGGCGTGTGAGATTGATTGACGGCAGCCTAGCAGACAATACGGTACGGAGTACGGAGTAATATTCACAGCCTTGGGAGGGTTGAGTATCGAGGGGGTTTGCGAGACATAAAGCAGCCGGCCCCGCAGACGTCGGGCACCATCAAGGTTCTCAGCGCGCCCCCCCAACCAACTCTAAATATCCCTAATATCCTCTATCTAGGGGAAAGCAAAGGTGGTCTCCGGGTGTCGTCGTCACTGGCGTTGAACGGCGAGGAAGATGCTGCTGTGTGACGATCTGCACCTGCGGGCCGGGCCGCAGACGCGGCGCGACGCGACACAGCCGCAGCCCTCGGTTATAAGGCGTATAATGCCGCCTCCCCCTTGTCCGCTCGCTCTTCCTCGCCGCCACAGTATCTCGTGCCAGAAATAACGTCCTTGTCTCTCCCTCGAGACATTGCAAATCGTTCGCTTTGACCTCTCAAGTTACGCAACAGCCACGGCGTAATTTGGATGCAGGCAGCGCTCGCAGAGCTCAACCAGCTGGCATGTACTTCGTACGAAGCAGGGTAATAAGTATGTCATGTGCCCGGCTGAGACGGATGTGCATCTGCTCGTCTACGCCAAACCGCAGCTCACTGACGGCGACAAACCGCGCATTCCAGGGCCAGCCGCTTCAGCCCTGTCCACGAGACGCCACGACACATCATCTCCACCCAGGCGCCCGTAGCGCCGCACGCAAATGACCCTGCATCTGCCGCCGGGGGGTTTCACGATCGCTGTACTTCCTACTCTGCGGAGAAGACAGGATCATGACGAGAACTGTATCTCCAGCCCGAGGCTCCGGAACGGCTTATCCAGCTTCCGGAGGTCGATGCCGCTCCCGAGGCTGAAGAGCAGCGACTTGACCCGTCCCTCCCACAGCACCCCGATCCTGAGGTTCTGGTCCAGCCGCGCCTTGAGCACCCCTGCGTACTCTTCCCCGTCTGCTTGTGCCGGCCGATTGGGCCCTGCCGCGTCCGTCTCCGGGTTCGGTACGGCTGGCTCGTCCAGCCTCCACTCCAGCTTGGCTTGCAAGCTGCGCTCGCAGAGCCGCGTCACGTCGTCGTCGAGCACCGGCCGCCGGAGCGGCTTCCTCCACAGCTCCATCCCGATGGCCCACGCGCTCTCGTAGCTAAACACGTTGAACTCCATTCGCGTGGCCAGGCTGCAATGCCTGCCGGCGACGACCGCGTAGCTCGCGGCGATGTTGCCCATGAGCGGGTTGAGCGTCAGCGTGGCCGACAGCGGCGTCCCCTTGTGCGTGGGCAGCGTCGCGAACCGCGTCCCCAGGCTAATGCCGCCCGACTTGTTAAGCGTGCCGTAGTATATCTCCCCGCCGGTGCTGAAGCGGCCGTATATGCGCTCCCGCTCCCCGTTGCCGGTGCTGCCACGCTCCGCGCCCGTTGCCGACGAGGATTCATCCGCGTCCCCTCCAAAGTTGTATACTCCCCTCAGGCCCAGCAGGCCCCCGTCCGAGGACGCCAGCCCTTCAAAGGCATAGCGACCGACGTCGTACTGCGCCAGTCCCAGCGCGGTCCCGCCGTCCCGAAGATGCTGGGCCGACACTGCGCTGAACTGAACCTGCAGGGCCGGCGTTATCCTTTTGACGACGAGCGCCTCCAGCTGCGACTGCGGGAGGTAGAGCCTGCCATACAGGAGCGACGACGCGGGCTTGTCCGTGTCCGGCAGCGTCTGCAGGGCCGCATGGGCCCGTCGCGGCAGCGGCGATAGCGGTCGGTACGATCGCAGGAGCTCCGGCAACGGCACCGTCTCCGACTGTGGCGTCAGGAGGACTCGGAGCGGCACCGACGAGAAGAGGTACGAGATGGACCCGTCGACGACGCCCACGGACCCGAGCTGGTAGGACGTCGCAAAGTTGGGGCTCGCAAGCGAGGAGAGCGTGAGGCGCAGGCCGCGCGGTGTCTGAAAGTCTAATAGCGCTGGATATCAAGCCACGGTCAGCATCCGGCCAGCGCCGCGCGCACAGTCCCGTTGCAGTAAGTCGCGTACCATCCGGAGTGGCGTTGAGCGCCGCGTACGTATTGTCACGGCTCCAGCCCGTCGCCTCGTAGAACGCGCCGTGGACATAGTCCATGAACTCGCGCATCTCAGCGCGCGGTTTTCATGCTTCCTCGGGGGTTGGCGTGAGCGGTCGAGACGCGGTTGTGCGGCTTGTGCGGCTTGTGCGGCTTGTCGTCAGCGAAGGACGGGTGTGTTCCGCCATTTGATGTTGCGACGTCAGTGCTTCTCACCAGGGTCGGCAAAGCCTCGGCGCGAGCGCCACCAGATTGTGAGCAACCTTTAAATATTCAGGAGCATTTTAACTGTTGTATTTTTCTAACAGCTTGTTATGTAGCTGTGAGTATTAAGGCAGCTTCTCTCAGTTCCCTAATGTCGGTTTGTAGCTTCGCAGTAGGTCATGAGTTTCGAACACTCTTCAACAGTCAGTCACATGGGGGTGTTCACATCATGTACCTCCCTGCACAGCTTTCGCCAGTGCAATGTCAAGGGTCAGTCGGGGCCACAGTACCCATCTCAGTCATAATTCTGTGACCCGGGGGAGACAAGCTCAATTTACGAATTGTGGACGACGACGTAAAGCGTCGATTCTCGCTCAATACCGCAGTCTGTCAACTGCCAACACCTACCCCCCTCGTCTTGTTGACGGCCTCCTTTCCGAGTCACGGCCGCCGGGACGCTCAATTGTGAACATTTCCATTTGAAAAAGCCCAGTTGAATTGCCAGCCTGGCTCTATATGTAGCCAAATCCGGGTGCCGCCAGGATATTGCCTGCCCAGTGCAGAGAAATCATGCATGCATATGCCTCGTAACAACCAGGCATCCTCATCTGGTTACACGGTAAACGCCTCCCATCGCCCGTCCGCCGAAAGGGGTACCGAGAACGTCAACCATCGCAAGCTGTAGTGCCTTCCACAGTCGGTGTGCCTCTCGCAGCACTTCAACCGCCGCGGACGGCTTCGATTTGAGTGAGTTGCGACCGTCGGACACTTCCTCACGACTTGAGGGACTGAATCAGCGACACGTTGTCGCCTTTGAGCAGAATCTGGCCTGCGGGGAGGTTAGTCGTGTGCTATTATCAGTGGAACTGGCGGGGATCCGTACCCAACGGTTTCCGTGATCCGCTGTCCGTGTTATGGTCATTCTGGGCAACCTCGATGGCGTCGTCGATGACCAGGTTCATGAACTCGTCGAAACCCTGCGTACGTCTGTCAGCTAAGAGTCCCCCTCATGGGAGGACCAGGCCACCAACCCGAATCTTGCCCTCGATGCGGATGTTGAGCTGCTCGTACAACCACACGCTAACAGTTGCGTTCTGTAACCGTCAGCGACCATCCGTGACGCCCATAAAATAGCAAGCTTGCGAGTTGCCCTCTACGCAGAGTCCAATAAACGTCGCGGCGCGGTGACAGCCCTGAAAGGAACTCCAACCGGCGCTTCCGACCCAGCAGAGCAGCGACGGCATGGGTTGTCCCTTGGGCAGCTAAATAAAAATTTGCGCAACACCAAGGCCGCGTAAAGCGTTCATCAGACACGGCGACATCCTCCCGCTGCCGTCTCTGCTCTCCGTCCGGGCATCGCTCGCTCCGTCGCGCTCTCCAACTACACGGGTACAGGCGCAGGCCGCGCGCTATCGGCGACTCGGCAGACTCACAGATTGCAGAAGCTTGAAGATCATGTTGCTTTGCAAACCGTCAGCACGATATTCACGGCAGCCAGACTCGACGTTGGCGGGGCACGTCGCAACGCGAACGGAGGGGGGAACGTTACATGGGTGGCAGCAGCACGCGGCGATTGCCGCCTCCAGGGCGTCCACTCATTGTCGGTTGAGGTTGTGGGAGGGAGGATCGGATTGTCTGGTGGTTGCGATCGGCGGGCAGCAAGGGACGACGTCGTGAAGGTTGGTGGTCTACGGCGCGAGTATCGAAGCGGAAACGGGCTGGAGGTTAAGGTTGTACTTCGTAGCTCAAGGTGGAAATTTCAGCGGAGGGGCGGAACCTTTATCCGAGCCAAGAAAGCGGTCGCTTGCAGCTGTTCATGCATCTGCTCAACATCACCATGAGCAGCTTGAGATGTAGCAACATGTTTGCCCATTGGATCTTTCATATATGTTTTAAAAATCATCGGGCGTCGTTTTAAACACGTCCAGTATCGTGGAATCGTCCACATGAACCCTTCACCAAGACCGCTCAGCAACTCCATGCTCATTGCTCCACTGACTAATGGCCGTAACCTCAACTCTTCATCTACTCAGAATCTTGCGCCTGGTACACCCTCTTCCCCTCAAACCAAGTCTCCTTGACCACGCCCCTCACGAGCTTCTCCGGCGCCAATTCCACGTCACACACGACAAAGTCGGCCTTGAGCCCAGGCCGCAAGCTTCCCGTCCAGCTGTCTGCAAAGCACGAGTACGCCGAGCCGTGCGTTGCGCCCGCGACGGCCTGGCACACGGTGAGCGCAAACTCCGGGTTGACGACGGTCTCGAGCTCCAGCTCGCGGAACGATCGCCTCGTCGTCGCGACGTACAGGTTGGGCAAGGGCTGGTGCGGCGCCGTGGGCGCGTCGGATCCGAGAGCGAGCGGCGCGCCGCCGTCGGCAAACTCGCGGTATGCAAAGGCCCTCTTGCAGCGGTGCTCGCCGATGAGGCGCGGCCAGGCGCGTAGGATGGCGGGATCGGAGTGGACCGGCTGGATGGAGGCGGTGATGCCCAGCTTGCCCAGGCGCTGGGCATCGTGGGCAGAGGCCAGCTCGAGGTGCTCTATGCGCGGGCGACGCGACCTGTCCGTGTTCTTCTCCAGCACGTCAATGGCCATGCGGATTGTGCGGTTGCCGATGGCGTGCAGAGCGACCTGCAGGCCCGCTGCATGGGCTCTAGCGACCAGCGGGTGAAGAAGGTCCTCACGCCAGATGGAGTCGGGGTCATCTCCGTTGGAATAGGGCTCCGTGAGAGATGCCGTACAGGCGTCGATGATGCCGTCGCAGATGACCTTGACGCCGACGATGCGGCAGTCTGGCGTGGTGTCGACGTTGAACTCCTTGGCGAGGGCAGCCGCTCGGTCGACCTGCGCAAGCACCTCGTCGAGCGAGCCCTCTGGCTTCATGAGCCAGTACGCGGCGACCCTCATGCCGGGCAAACGTCCCTCCTCCTTGCGCAGCTCAATCAGCGGCTCCCATATGGTATCATCCATGGCCATGTCGATCATGCCCGTGTACCCGACCGAGTTGAAGGCTGTAAAGGCGGCTCTGATGGCCTCCTTCTTCTCACTCATGGACGCGACCCTGGCGACGAACGGCCACATGAACTGGAACACGGCACTCTCGTTGAAGACGCCGTTTGGCTCCCCGTTTGCGTCGCGCTGGATGGTACCGCCGGCTGGGTCTGGTGTTTGTGCGGAGATGTCCATGATGCGGCACACCTCTTGCAGGCCTGCGGTATTGCACCACGCCGAGTGCAGATCCTTGGAGTCGATGAAGATGGGCCGCGGATCCAGGTCGTCGAGAAAGCCGGCATCCACCCCGTCCGGCGTCATGGAGTGCATCCAGCCGCGGCAGAATATCCGCGGGACGTTGGGATGCGACTCTGCGTACCTTTTGACCTCTGCCCGGATGTCATCGAGGGTCTTGCAGGCGTCGAGGCTGACTTTCTTGAGCGACTGCCCGACGAGGAGGAGATGCAGGTGTCCGTCGATGAAGCCCGGCAGCACCGTCTGTCCCTGCAGGTCCCGGACCTCTGCGCCGTTTGCTTTGGCAGCGGTTGCGGCTTCGGCCGTCTCGGAGCCCACGTGCTGGATGACGCCGTCCTCGATCACCAGGCATGCGGCGAAGCTGGGTGTTTCGTCGGTCCCATCCGTAGATGACCGATATACCCTGGCATTGAGCAGGACCGTGAGGCCTTGCCGAGTCTGGAGGTCGCCCATTTTGGATTCGATTTTGTAAGCTGTCGAATCCGGCGGCGATGCCCTTCCGGCCGCAACTCAGTTGAGGCAACTCGGCCGGCTTTGTAGCACAAGGTGGACGGCTCCCGGCTCTGGTCCGAGCCGAAGCGCCGGGCCTGGTGGACGTTTGAATCAGCTAGCTTCTGGTCAAACGTTTGGTTACGGATCAGAAGGCAGCGGACATGGCATTTATTTGAAGGCTTTCCTCAGGCCCCCTGGTTCGGCGGTGGGCTCTCCGCGTCGGCCGTCATCGGCGGCGGCTGATGCCCGATTTTGATGGGCGACGCGGGGCTACGACACGGATTGCTCCATATCTGATGCGACACTGACCAGGGTCGGGTCGCATCGCGAAGGCGGAGGAATTGATGGAGTTGCAGGACACCCTGCGCCTGTTTGCACAGACGACGTTGGAGTCTACGACTTGAGAGAGACTCGCATGCTACGTGCAACACGAGTTCGCGATTCGGCTTGAAGTCTGGTATGCATCGCCATTTCAACTCTCAACCGCATTCACCTTTGGACACTGCTTCAGCGCAGCCCGCTCCTCGACCAGCTCCGCCACCCTGTCCGCCGTCTCCGTCCGCAGCGCCTTGAGCCCGCGAACCACGCCCTCGCGGTCTCGCGGCTTCAGCTCCTGGCTCATCTTGACCTTGCCCTCGAGCCGGTGTATCGCAATCTCCACGCCGACGATGAGCCTGCGCGACCGCGCGACGTAACTGTCGGGCGCGTCGGCGACCGTCCACGCGTCGGCGGCCGTGTAGCCCATGATGGCCGTCTCGCCCATGCGCGAGAGGTCCGCGAGCTGCTTCATGAGGAAGTCGGCCGTCGCGGGGACGTCGGCGTCGTAGTGTATCCGCGCGCGGCCGTAGACCTGCGCGGCCGAGTAGTTCCACGTCGGGGCCGTCTTCCTGTCGCCGGCCATGGTCTCTGAGTAGAAGTTTGCGGTGATGTAGTGCTGCACGGGAGAGGTGAAGACGACGAGCACGTCCTGCTCGAGGACGTTGCTCCCTGGCGATGGGGATGATGGGTCGCTGAGCGCCTCGACGAGGGCTTTGCTCTGGGGGTTCTGCCGCGCCATGTGGCCCCTCAGACGGCCGAGCTCGGTTTCGCTGGATTCATCGTCGACGTCCAGGATGAAGGGGATGTGGGTGGACTGCAGCAGCGGAAAGGACGGCGACGGAATGGCCGTGGTCATGAGGCCCAGCGGGTTGGACCTGACGAACTGCCGCAGGGCTGGGATGTTGTGCTCAGCGTGGTCCTTGCGAAGGTGCATGGCGGCGGGCGGCGGTTGTGTCTGGATGCCGAGAGCAGAATGTTGGCGATGGCTCGGCGTGGGTGCGACGAGATGACGATGACGTCCCAATGCCAGCCATCCCCAGAGCCCGAGACCCACGAGGGAGTAGTAGTCTCGGGGACGACTGACGAGCACAGATGAAGCCACACGAGGTCCGATGTGCGGACGTCTGTGTCGTAATACGCGACGGATGACGAGCGAGTTGTGGAGGAGATGCGCCCTGGGGAGGAAGCTCGAGGCGCCGCTACGGGGGGGCCCTGGGAAGGAAAGTCGAGGCGCCGCCGCCAGATGGGCGAATCACAACACGGATTGCCACTCTGCTGTGCGACTGAACATCGTCACCGCCATCATTACTCCGTACCTTGCCATATCTCTTGTTCAGAGCCCAGGCCAAGGCGTCTTGGCCAGCAGATCAGCGGGGGAAAGGTCCCCGCTGACTAACTGACGATGGAATCTGGATCCCCTCATTGCTCAGCCTCCGCCTCGCAAGGGCCATCACCGCCTACGTGCCTCGACTCTGAGCCTCGTACTGCCTTCGTCCACAGACGGATCGATGAACCGGAGCCCTAATGGCTGCTGGACGTGCCGCATCAGGCACCGCAAGTGCGACGAGACGCTGCCGGCCTGTCGCGAGTGCAGCGACAGAGCCATCCCCTGCCACGGCTATGGCCGGAAGCCCCAGTGGGTGGATGACAAGGCCCTGCTTCGCGCGGAGCTCGCGCGCGTCAAGCGCATCGTCAACATGAACTTCAGGCGCACTCGGAAGCAGCAGCAAGCCGAGCTGTCCAACGGCCGATCAGGATGGAGGAAAGAGACGCACGCCGACGATGCCGCGCAGATGCCTGTTGGAGACGGCGAGGGCGGCTCTGCGACCACCGGTTCGAACCAGGACATGGCCTTTCGAGAGGCCCAGCTGCTGGTGCACTATCTCGACTACATCTTCCCGCTGCAGTACCCCTACTACACGGACGAGCCCGCGCTCGGCGGCCGCGGCTGGCTCTTCTGGCTGCTCATGAAGCGAGGTCCGCTGCACCAGGCCGTCCTCACCCTCTCGGCGCTGCACCACCACACCGAGTTTGCGCACACGTCGGCGAACCGCGCGTCGGAGCTCATCGGGTACCATACAAACGCGCTGCAGAGGCTGCGGCAGGCCATCTCCGAGTGCGAGGTGGACCTCTTCGCCGAGAACCGAGAGCAGCTGGTTGAGTTCCTGGCGTGCGGCTCGGCGCTCATCAGCTTCGAGGTAGGGCCCCCGGCTAGAGCTCCGTCGTCGGAGGGCTGACGGCTTTGCAGCTTTTCCAGGGGGGCGCGACCAACTGGCAACCGCATCTCTCTGCGCTCGTCTCTGTAGTAAACAGGATGTCGCCCGACGCCGTGGCCCGTGGGAGCGCCGACATGGACCAGCCGCTGCTCAGCGGCATCGACCTGGCGCAGCGGTTCTTGGTGACAAAGGTCATCTGGCTCGATGTGCTGGCGTCCACCGCGACGGGTACCGCGCCGAGGACGAACTACCGGGGGTGGCTCGGCCTCGACGAGATTGACATGTCGCGCGTCATGGGCTGCCAGAACTGGGCCATGCTGGCGATTGGCGACTTGTCGACACTCGCGTTTGAGGAGGCTGGGCCTGATGCTGAGCCGGATTACGCGAGGCTGAGAGAGATTGAGCTACGGTTGGAAGAGGGCCTCGAGGGTCTCGCCTCGAGTACGGTTCGTGATGGAATCCACTTTCTCTCGAGACGTTGAACCGTTGACACATGCCAGCAAGAGCCGCTGCCGATAAGCCACGCGCTCACCAAGGTGTTTGCAGCCGCCGCCCTCGTCCAGCTACACACGACCGTCCCCGGCACCAGCTCCCCAGTACGGGACGTCCACGGCGCTGTGTCGCGAGCCATGGATGCACTGCGCGAGCTCCCGTCGTGGGTCTCCATCCGCGGCTTGGCGTGGCCCATATCCGTCGCCGGGGCCGTCGCGGCGCCGGACCAGCAATCCTTCTTCGAGCACCTGCTGCAGCGCGTGCTGCACAAGGCTGGCTCGCGGTTCACCAATTGCGGGACGGTGCTGCGGGTGCTCAGGCGATGTTGGGGGCATATTGGGGAGAACCTGGACGAGGCGTGGACGTGGCAGGACGGGATGGCAGATATGGGCATTTGCGCGCTCTTGGTGTGAGGGCATGAAGGCATGAAGGCATGATTTCCCGTGACGAAGAGTGAATACTCAACATGGCGCATTCAATATGCATCACTGCATAGGTACCGCGTTCGAACGGCCGAGGCCGGTCGGTGTCAAGCAAAGTATTTTGTTCATCGTGACGAAACGTGGCTTCAGCATATGCCTCAAGATCAGCACGGGCTCTTCCAACGTGACTAGAACAAGAAGCAGTGATGGCGCGAGGCAGTCAGACAACGGGCGAAACCATGCCCACAGATACTATCCACATAACAGTTCGGTACGGCGAGTGAATCCAATATCATCACTCGGGTCGGGGGGAATAGGCCGAGGGGGACGACGGATTGAACACTCACAGCAACAAACGGGGAGATCCGAGGGTTCGTGTTGATCTAGAAAGTCACGACATGACTGGCGACGACGCGCAGGGGCCACTTGACTGCGAGCCACGTTGTGTTGAGGCTCGACGAGGACAACCTGTCGCAATGTCCAGAGGGGAAGTTTGTTCAACAGAGAGGAACTCTTTCGGGGCCAGGGAACGTCTTGTAGGCACTGGACAGTCACATGAAATATCACCCCTGGCGAGCTTTAGATAAGAAACCCCATGAGCTGGTCCCACCGTCGTATCGCTCGTGCTCAGCATCAACTCGGATTCAGGATGCCTCATTGGCTGTTGTTGTCAGACGCAGGTGAGTCACTCGCCGAAGGCCATGCGTGGTCCAACGGCGAACGCATCGCCGTCACAGCTGCACTGACTGCGTCCTCGAGATGGACCTCGGCTCCCCATTGGCGCAGAATCCTTGCCACGTTACACGTACCGGACGCTTGCAATGCCCCGATAGCCTAGAACAGCGGCGTGATTATGCCGGGGACAGCTCTGCATATTGTTGCTAGTACCCCTGGGTATTCACAAGACCTAAAGACATCACGATACAACCGTCTGCTAAGACTCTCCCACAGGGGAGCTCAAACGAGCTCCACGTCTCCAGACGGACCTGACGTTCAAGGAGCTCTGGATATCCGTCGTCGGATCTCCTTCGACAAGCAGCAGATCCGCCCGCAATCCCGCTTGGACTCGCCCTCGGTCGGTCAAGCCGAAGCATCGAGCCGGAAGGCTCGTCGCCGCACGGAGTGCCTCGACCGGTGTCATGCCGGCCTGCACCAACAGCTGCAGTTCGTGGTGCAGGCTGGCTCCGTGGGTGAGACCGCCAAACTTCACAACAGGGAATGCCGCATCCGTACCGGCCAGAATGTCGATGCCTGCCTTGTGCATGTCGGTAACGGTCTTCAAAACCACGTTGAAGTCGCCTTCAGGGAAGGTGTTGTAGGTGCTGTTCAACGTGTCCCTCCAGGCTGGGGTCAGCTTGGAGGACACTCTGGGGTCCGCGGCCAAAGCTTTGGGCGGCGTGCCCATGAGGGAAGAATTGAGACTGAGGCAGGGGGTGACAAAGATGCCCTTCATCTTCTCCAACATGCTAGCATCGGCACCTCGATCGATGAACAAATGTGTCAGGCCGTCGATGCCTGCGGCGATGGCTGTTTCCGTAGCCTCATATGTCAGGGCGTGCGCGACGGCCAGTTTGCCGTGGCGATGCGCTTCTTGGATTGCTGCGACTACTGTCGCCTGGGTCGGCAAAGGGAGCCCTGGGCTTTGTAGAACCGAGCCCTCCTCAATCATGATTTTGATGTAGTCCGAACCCTCTTGGACGCGCTCTTTGACGAACGCGATGGCCTCCTCTGGTGTTTCGGCATGCTTGAACTGTGATTCATCGCCCGAACCATGGGCGTGAGTCAGATGCGGTACAGCTGTCCCAAGCCCCCTGATTATCTCCATGGGGTGTCCGTCAGGCGGCGTGAGGCCGGTGCCTGCGGTACGCAAGTCCGCGATGTCGTCGCGCGTGGCGATGACCGCGCGATCTTCGAGGCTCCAGCGTCCATTCATCTCCAGCTCTGTCGTAACACCGAAGGTTAGAGCCAGTCCGAGCTGGGAAATTCCCGTGTGAACATGAGTGTCGATGAGGCCCGGCAGGAGGGTGCACCCTTGGCCATTGACAATTGTGGCATCTTCGGGGATACGCCCGCCAACTTCGAGAATCGTAGTGCCGGAGAGGGTGACTGTGGCAGACTCGTGAACGAGTTCGCCATCGAAGAGTCGGACGTTGGTGATTGCGGTAGTCATTGCTCTTCCCCGTGACGCGTGGTGCGTTGCTTTACAATGATGTCACTGATGAGGACGTACGTGTCGTAGAGGCGTGGGCTGTTGGCGATATATGCCAAGTCTAGCCCACGGAGACTTATACTGATTACGCCTGACTCAAACATCACTCCATCAAACTGACCGATTCAGATGGTATATCCTGTAGCCGGACATAGCGGAGCTAACGGCAGGTCTCGGCACTGGATGCATTCGGCACTGGATGCATTTGGCCTCGGCACTGGATGCTTAATGCACGCTAGCTTCTTTGTGGTAACATGGCTGTGGGTGTGAGGAAAACGAGCAATCGAAGCCTCTCTCGTCAGGGCACTTTCAGAGGTTATCCATCAAATAGTCCGTCAAGTTTGTCCATTTTTCAGCGGCCGGGCTCGGTTGTCTCAGTCAAGGAGAGCATTTGCAGCAAACATATCATGTCGCAGCTGCCGACAAGTGCGCTCACGCAGCATGTCGAACCATGTGGCTAGCTTCCTCGGATGACGGCAAATCAATGCGAGGGGCTCCGGAGTTACGGAGTTACGAGTAGGCGTCAAGAGCGACTCGTACAAGGCTGTCCGACGGCTAAATGTGGTGCATTGGCGATGGCACGTTGGCGTAGGACGACACCACCTTGGCAGGGTTCTCAATTGTCCGAATCCAGCCCTCCAATCCGAACAGCTTTGTTGGAAGAACCCCGACACCGATGACACCGTGCCAGCACTGGTGAGTCTGACGGGAACGACAATGTCACCGTTGACGAAGCTCGACGACAGCCCGAGAACGAGTATATGCGGTAACACGGTTCGTTATATTGCCGTGTGCGTTGTGCTTAAGCGACTGTGTCTAGAAACGACCGAAATGATGAAGCCGGCAAGTTGACCAGAGACAGACAAGAATCAAGATTTTTCGGTGATCCGCCGGATCAACACCCACTTACATGCTCGAGTTCAACATGCTCGAGTTCAACATCCGGTCCCGTGTTCTAGCAAGTTTCCAGATTACTGTTTCACTTGGTCATTGTCATAGCGGTTATAACGAAACTATTAATAAAAGTGCGTGTTCTACAGGGGTCCTTACTCGGACGAGTCGTTTAGTAGAGATTATGAGAAGCTCTACCCTCTGTTTTCGAGGTTAGTCTCCCGTGAACCCACTCGGCGAGCTTCTCGGCCCCTTTGTCCGTGTACTCCAAGTCGTCGTCGTATCTTCCTGACCATGCACTCGGCCAGCTGTCTTCTCACCATCTGTGGTTTTCTCCGCCGTACCCCGCACCAAGTCCACGTCGCCTCCAAGGTGGATTTAGAGCGCGCCATGCATCAATCGACTTCGTAGTGATGCTTACATTGGCGCCGGTCGTCACTTGCCTTTTCTGCTCGTTCGCAATCCGCCTTGACCGACCTTTCGAAGTTGTAAGCCCTTGAATTACTTGCAGGCAAAGAACCGCTGCGGGTGCAGGCAACTGACGGATCGAGGCTGTCTGGTCATGGCCGTAGTGCTCGTCCCTCCCAACTGTGCGGATAATGTGCGGATGGCTCTCCTGCGATACGCCGCTTAAGCGATTGCGGGGTGCTGCCCGAGGTGAGCATCAGAGGACCCAGATCCGGTTGAGGACAAGGAAAGGCCCAGGTACAACGCTCAGAAAGAGGACATGGATCAAATCCTGACTGGGCTATGGACTGAGCCGGATCTGAGCTTCACTCATGAAAGTACAGAATCTAGGTTCATTTTCAGCTCCTTGTATATTGCGTCAGTGGTGCAAGGCTGGGCGCTCTGTTCAAGGATTGTGGCCTTCGATACAGGGTAAAGAGCCCAACCCCGAGCACGATTGGTTTCCCTCTAACGCTCCGTGTTCCCGCCCGGACGTTCGACTGGTCTCGAGGTGCTCTCCGGAGAAGACCGGCCACGAGCTGTTCTGGAGGCTTGACCGACGCTGGGTGAAGAAGAACCGAAACGGACATAGAGCGTTCGAGCCCTCCACTTCCCTATCTTTGACAACGCCGACCATTTACAGTTATGGCCTGACTGGAAAGGAGCACCAGGTGCTACGCTATAACTCTGGCGCTTTCCTACTCTGCCTTGGTCTCGATGATGAAGCGCTTTGCTACTTCAAATCTCTTGATGATTTGGGGCAGCAGAAAATACCTGACGGGGAGAACGAAGTACACCTACCGTGGCATGATTGGGCTTTCGACATTCCTATCTGTTGAGCGGCGGATCGCCAGATAATCGTCCATCCGGAAAAGGCGATACAGCAGCACGTTTTCAGAAAGGTCGTGGGTAATACACAAAACGGTCTAGGCTACATCGACGTGCTCGTCTCGATGCATCAGATTCGTCGGCAGCTGGTCAAAAAGATGGTGAGATTGCATCCCTTACTTACGCCGTCGATGTTGCTGCCGGACGTTGCGGCCTTCCTACGTTCCGCCGTTCGCACTCGAGAACAGGCGACGGTCGGCTGCCCCCCGACGGCGCTCTCGACTCGAAAAGCACAGATCTCCGTGAAATCTTGATCCTACAGAGCTCGTGGATCTGCCGAGGTGATATCGGTGGCCACAACTGATCCAGCTTCCGGCGCTATCTGCTTGGACCGCGGGGGAGGCCACGTCCTGGATGTTGACACGGCCTCAGCTTCGGCCATTAGGCCATGCCACGCCGCTGGGTATACACAGCCTCTTTCTTCGCGCGAGGCCTTCGTTCCAATCACGCTCCCTGAATCCTCCATGGAGGGTGTTTATGCGGGGCTCCAACGCACACTGCCCCTTGAGGGGAAAGATCGCGGCTTCGGCGCTGCGGAGACTGTCATCTTGGCTGTCCTCAAATCTGGCTTCCTGCGATTACGCCGGGCTCAGGAGGTATCAGTTTCGCCCAAGCCTACTCTAATATGCAGAATCGAGAGATATGGCAGCGCTAATCTAAGCTGCGCATTGCCGAGCAGGTCTGTGACCGTCTCTAGTTTGAAATGGTCACCGGACTGAACGTGGGTAGTCAGTCATCTTGGTCGAAGTGAGCATCGTAAAACTAGATAGCGAAGCTGAAGGCAGAAAATATTGGCAGGAGACCCATTCCTTATCGCGATCGGCGGTCGGCCGCCTCGGAAGGTACTTGGTAGGCCCATGAGGGTCGGCGAGCTGACGTCTATGATACTACCGTGTCCTGCAGGGCTTAACTTGAGAGTACACTCATCGGGCGGCGTGGTTTACGAAACAGGAGTAAATTACACTAAAGAAAGCATATTCCATCGCAGAGTTCCGCCTACTTTCAAACCCGTTCCGAGGACAGAGATCACGACCGACGACGGGGCGATGCCTCAAGCACGACAAGAAATTCGTGTCCATCAGGCAAATCGCCAAGATGCCATCTTTCTCTCGCTCGAAGCCACTTGAGGGCCTCGAGCGGCTCAGAATGGTCGACGAAAAAGCTGGAATCAGCGCCAGAGACAAGGCCATCGGCCCCGTCAGAGGCAAAGAGCGAGCCGCGGAGCTTGGCATCCTTGACGTAGGCGATCGGAGACCCGGCAATGACGGCGGCCGCGTGGTCTCGCGTAAAGTCGAGCGGGATAGATGGATAGCGGTATTCTTGTGACGTTATAAGTAGCCGCCGCCTCAGAACAGGCCGTCCGTGACTTACCGGCGAGTGCCTTGGAGGCGGCCATGCATGCGGCCGGGTGGGAGCTCATGATGCCGAAGATGTCGTCGTCGTTATTCCTGGCCAGCTTTTGGAGGAGGCCGGTCGCGAGACGGCGTTCTCGGTAAGCACGATGGACGACGAGCTGAGTTATCCAACAGTCCTGCCGGCCGGCACAGTCCCAGCGGCAGGCAAATACATTGCCGGCGAGGATGCCATCGACCATGACGCTGGTATAGGAACACCTGGTGCCTGCAGGCAGGCACTGGGCCCGGAGTCGAGCAGCGCTCATCTTGACACGGCTGCCAGCAGGTGGTCGGAGACAAGAGGGGGCACGGCGCCAGCGAAGGAGCGAATACCTGGCGTGCCATAACCACGGTCCCCCCAGATGCCGTAGTGCTCGCTGAAGAGCTTGGCTGCATCCACCAGCATTTGCTGGGTGATCTCCTCGCTTTGGAATTCCTCGTAAACTTCGAGCTTCATCGTAGAACGAGGTGGTCTTCTGGGCTTGGGCTTGGGCTTGGGCTTGGGCTTGGACTTGGCTTCGAAATGAACATCAGGATGGAAAGCAACCCCTGCGAGTGGTCTACTCGTAGGGGAGCTGGCCGTCTGATGTGCGTGGGCAGGTCGAGGTTGGTGGACCAGCCTTGCCAGCGTTGGGCGTCGGTCGATGACGACGATGACGCGAACACTCTAGGCAAAGGATCTGTTGAGATTAGTGCTATTTCAGCCGTGCCCGGAAGTCCGGTCGGCCCGATAGGCCGACCCCCTTTTCCTCTTGTGTGTGCCGTAGCTAGATAGGATCATCATCAATTGCATCACATTGCACAGAGGCCACAGAGCCTATCTCGTGGCCGTTACACAGGATCCACCAACGGAAGGGCCCTGCCGATGAAGCCACCACAAGTGGGGCGCACGGGCCACACTTGTGATCAACAAGCAACATCACGAAACATTCAATCAAGCATCAATTGCTCTGTTGCGACTGTTCGACGGCACAAAGGGCAGCGTTCCTTTGACAACAGTCCAGGCCTCAGTAGAAATGGCTTCTGCACTTCCCGCATACAAGCAGGACTTTCTCGATGCGGCTATCGCCGGAGGCGTCCTCAAGTTCGGCCGCTTCGAGCTCAAGTCGATGATAGACTAGGAGACCAATTATATTACTATAGACGAGCATCGTTAGCTCCCGCAAGGCCGGCTCTATGGGGAACAACGATATCGAGGGCTGGCTGGGGTTCAGGATCGACCAGGTTGAGGGCAAAGCCGGCCGAACCTGTTGTTCCGCGCCGCCGACAGCTCTCTTTCGCCCCCAAAGCACTCTAGATCGGGAGGCACACGGCAATGAAAGAAAAATTAAATGTTAGATAAGAGGGAGCTTGAAAGCAACAAGAAC
The DNA here is from genome assembly GCA_002901185.1 of Tolypocladium capitatum. NCBI lineage: Eukaryota > Fungi > Ascomycota > Sordariomycetes > Hypocreales > Ophiocordycipitaceae > Tolypocladium > Tolypocladium capitatum. The sequence goes on along the minus strand of NRSZ01000392.1, from coordinate 8,309 downwards.
CAAAAAAAACGAGGGAAAAAGACAAAACATACAACAGCCGGTGTTCGCTGGTCGTCACCGACCCAACTACTAATCTGCCGCTTGCAGGCTTGTCTCTCGGAGAGCGGACGGGATCTCTTCCATTCTTTTGAACTTCCCCGAGGTTATCCCGCGCCACCCGGCTGGGCCCCGCTTTTCGCCCGGCCGCCGTTTCCCAGAGGTGGGGCCTCCGTTTCCCATCCGGCCTTCCGTTTCCACCGGCCCTCCGATACCGAAGCGCCGCGCGTAGACCGCACGCCCTTTCATGCCTGTTAGTCTTAATATGGCGGCATCATACGCCCCCTCCATCTTGATCTTTTCTAGCCAACGGCAGCGTCCCTGTCGGCGCCCGCCTCACTGTACTCTATGGCTGCCCCCCCGCCCCCCTTCTTCTTTTTCGGGTGCTTCTATGCCCTGCTGCTGCACGGCAACCGCCGAGTCGCCCCTGTCCCGCCGCCGCCTCCTAAATAACTCCTAAATAACCCGTCTCCCAATCTCCCCGACCCTCCTTCCTTCGTCGTCCGTCATCTTCAGCCACGACCGTTGTGGACGTACCTGAATTCTACGATCTATTTATTCCAGACCCCTTGCCGTCCCGCCTCATGCCATCATGGGCACCGAGAAGTCCTTGGCTCGATTCAATGGCCAGACAGATCCGGTTCCCTTCCGCAAGCCTCACAAACGAACCTTTAACCAAAAGGATTCTCAAGCCGCCCTAGAGAAATACTCACTGGATAAGCTAGACGACAAGACCTACCTCGATCCAAGCACCGTGAAGCGCCGGGACGTGGTTTGGATGAACTGGATAGAGTATGTTGCAGACATGGCCATTTCATCGGTAATCACAGCGCGGATGCTAAGGCGGTTGGGTTGTATATGTTCGCCAAGTCCATGGAGGTCGATACCGAAGAAACCTGGATCAAGCTTTGCATCGGTTCAACGGAGGCCCAGACGATTTTCCGGGTATTCCTCTGTCAATACGTCAAAGCTTCGACCACATTACGGCCGTGCTTAGGACCAGAAGAATATGTAGAGGTACGAACCATCGACAGCGCTACCACGGTCGAGGATGTTTGGTGCATGCTTGTCAATGAAGCCGACCATAGAGTCATGGCGCCTAAGCGGTTGGAGGATCGAGAGAAAGCGTCGTTTTGGTCGGTCAAGTATGTGTCTAATAAGAGTGGGAATGGCTGTGGCCCGGCTTACGAGATTGGTCGGGTGAGTATTCTTGGTATGGTGTGCGTATTACTTTGCTAATGGGACGACAGTGGATACCGCTTCTGGCCGATGAACTTGGTCTACTCAAGACGCAGGGCTTCGAGAAAACGGCGATGCAATCGGAAGATATCATCTCCACGCTCGACATACTCTGGACAGAAGCAAAGCACATCCCGTGCCGGCCTTCCACGAGGCTTGCGTTCCACACGGCCACGGTTCTCGGTGGTCTTGGCGGCTGGCGGCCTGGGAGTCTGGTCAACATTAAATACAAAGACGTGCAATTTGCCTGGGTCAGGGATTCCAAAGTTCGAACCAGAACTTGGCCTGTGGTATATACCACCATCTATCATGTCAAGCAGCAAAGGAACCGCGTGGAAAGGGAACAGCGCTCTAGGTTCGTCTTGCTAGAGCTTTTACTCTCCCCTTATCTCAATCCACCGTGGCTAACGGTGCCTTTCTTGACGATATAGGCTACGCTTCCCTATGACGGTAATTCCGTTTAAATTACTTTGCCTGGTCATGCTCTTCACAGCTAGGGCCATTGCTGACGATGCATTCCTGGCCGACTTCGACTCATGCGATAAGGTTTTGAATCCTGTGCCGATAGAGGAGGGAGGAAGTGACTTCGTGAAGCTAAAATGGAAAGACAAGATGATGGACGAATACATCGTTCCCATAACCTACAAAACATTCCTGGACACCTGGAACCGGGCGCACTTTGTTGCGGGCACCCGCGAGAAGAAACGGCCTTACACTATGAGAGTTGGTACAGCGGGCAGACTTAACGGTCGGTGCACTCTCTCCACAGCAATCTTGATTTCTCCTAAGCCAGACTGACTCGTGATGTTAGGAAGCCTCGAGCGTGCCATGTGCAACTTCATCCTTTCGCATTCAACAGACGTGTTTGAGAGGAGCTACCAGCCCGTCCAGATAGCGGAGAAACTGTCCGAGATAGCATACGGAGACAAAGCCAAGCAAGATGAACACTTGTGGTCTGCCGTGTCGAACGCGTCGAACGCGTTCCTACAACGGGACCCTACATTTTACAAGAAGAGTTGGACAATTTCGAGACAAGAAATGACATCAAAGACCTGCGAGAGCAGCTAAAGCTTGCAAAACAACAAGGGGGCGCAAGTTGCCGCAAGGCAAAGGATATCTTGGGCCGCATTCGATACATTATTAACTGGCTGGAGACTCTTATGCTCCAAGAGAAGCGCCGCCACTATTTCACGGAAGTAGACAGGCTACGGGCGTTGGGGCTATCCACAACGCATCTACAAGACCCTTCCGCTATCAATCCACGGAGGAAGGCCTTCCAGGCCAGCAGCGCCGTTGCCGCGAAGGTTGCTCCGCAATTGACGGACGAAGACCCCCCCGCGGCGCTGCCCGATAGAATTGTGGCGTATTTAACAGAGCGCCCGTTTCAGGATGATGACGATAGTGATGACGGCCGGAACGACACACAGGAGCCCGACGAGGCTTGCGGGCAGCCACGATGTCTCTTCGGCTGTGGCAATTTTGCCAACCGTTCCGCACTCACACGACATGTCCGACAAATACATATGGACATATTCAAGCGCCCATTCACTTGCCCAGAATGCAAGCATCTGGGATGGAGCGAGTGCACAATCGAAGCCAACCCGGGCGCCTGGAGCAACCACATCGAACGAAAGCATGGCAAGCTCCATACGCCAAACCTTCAATCTGGAACGATACGGAAGGCTTACTGCTTATTTTGCGAGGACTATTTCACAGAGAAGGGCTTCATTCAACATCTCAACTCGAGGCATCCTGCGTCCAAGTTTTGCCAGCCATTTCAGTGCCCGGAGTGCCATCGACAGGACAAGGATGACTCTACCATCACCGATAGAGACGCTTGGATAGCGCATGTGAGAGAGGTCCACGAGGGAGGCGATGTGTGGGGAGCGGTGCTCGTAAAGGATGAGGGGATGGGGGAGAGCATCGCACGATTCAAAGCCAGTGGGAACCAGCAGCGTAAGAGGCATGTAGATTCGTCCCATGGCCTTCCCCCGGTTTGTGCTCGTCCACGGAAGAGGAACTGCCTCGAGCAGACATCCACCTCTGTCAATTGGGACTGCAAGGACACCTCTGTCGACTGGGACTGGAAGGAAGACACCCCGGATCCTCATGCCCAGGAGGAGTTCTGGGTTCACGGGAGGGAGTAAATGGGTGACGTGGCCGATGACAAGTGAGCCTGGCCGCCTCGTGATGTCCCGGCACCAAAGCATGTATAAAGGGGGGCCACCCCCCCATCCTGAGTCTCTCTCAAACTTCCTCCTGGCATCCTCCTCTGACTTCACACCTTCTGATTCTGAACATGGACGCCGTCCCTGATCCCTTTGACTGGTCAAACACCGACACGGCCTTCATGTCGTATCCGCCTCCTAGTGCCATCTTGGCTTCTGCTGATGTCACCGATATCATCACTCCTGACTCGGAATTTATCTCGCCACACGACATTCATGTTTTCTCGGATGAGAATGCTAGAGATCTTGTTGGGTTTGCAGCAATTGACGACCGTGTCGACCACGAAGAGAGCGACAACACAGCCATCATGGGCATTGCATAGTCTCCTCCTGTCAATGACGCTGAGGCTTCCAGTTCGAATGATACCTGCCACGGCGATCCCATCTATCTCGACGACGATGCTGGCATCTCAGGAAAGGTCAATGCTTGGATTGGTGACGAGGTTGGTCTTAATATCATCGTCTATGACCTCGACTTCCTCCACAGCAAAGATGCCGAAGTTGCGGTCAACCAGATGAATTGGTCCATGGACGCTGCGTCGTTTGGCTCTAATTCTGGCATGGCCTTGGACCTACTCGGAATGCCCTTTCAGGCCCACTCCAATCCTGACCTCCTGCGACCTGGACCGAAAGACGCCAAGGGCCTCCGATGGTCGCCAAAGCGCCCGAGGCGTTTCTCTGCCCGCCAGCAACGTCGCAAAGCCTACAGAGCGGTGAAGGCCGAGCTGAGGTTTGGTGATGATGACTTGACGCGAATAGAAACCTTCCGCTGGGATCTGAAGACCAACGAGTGGGTTGATCTAGGAGGCATCAGGCTATAGGATCTCGACGAGTACGTGAAGAGCCGTTTGACGCACTCCAGGATTCGTCCGCTCTGTTCAGAAATACTTGAGCGTCATTACAGATATGTTTCTGTTTGGGTGCGTGTGGGGAGTATGAAGCAGGCCGTTCGGCTACGCTTCAACGACCAAGGGTGTTGGGGAGGAAAACATGGAGGTGGACGAATCCGAGCGAAGCTGGGAGGACTGAAACAGATGCTTCGCGGCAAGCTGGCGCCAGTGGAGGTCTCATCAGGATAGGACGTAGCCGGATTGCACAATATAACTAGATGTTTGGCACTGACGCGTACCTTCTGCTCGAATATGGGAACCAAGGAACTGTATTTCAAAACGCGGCATCGATAAACAGCTTTATGCTTTGCATGATGGTGACAATCAATGTGAGTTGAAGCTGGGGACACTCGGATAGGGGATGAGATAGGCTTGGTATGCCTCCCATCCTGCCCCTATCTCGAGACGAGGCAGCGACTCACGATTCTCTCAGCGTTCCATCACGTGCCTTGCCTCGAGGAAGCCGCAAAACATCGGCCAGCCAGAGACTGAACCTCCCGTGTCTGCTATGGGTGGCTGTGTCGCTGTTGGCACCGGACTACCGACCCGTGACTAAGCATCATGGTCGCATGTACGGCCAGGAAGGGGTGTATAACGGCCAGCTTCCCCCATCTCTGAAGGTTCCCAACTTGGCTGTCCATCGCTACACATAGTCTTGTCACGATGTCAACGGCTCAAAAGTCTCCTACCACTACCTCACACGGCGAAATGACTAAGCCTGTTGGGAACTCCTCGACCAGCGATGACGCCGTACACGAAACGATTGCAATACATACCACTTCCGTCGGGATAATAACCGATGAGGAAGCGGCAAAAGCGCTACTTAATCTCAAGCAAGAGCATCTTGTGACCTCGCCACTTCCACCGCCGCCGACAGCGCGCCCGACAGAGAACGAAGACAAGACGATCAAGGAGGAACAGCTTGCCGATACATCACTTTACGATTTGCCGGAGTTTTCGGGGCAGGGCATTGCACTTAAGCGGAAGAGAAGCACGTCACCCTCAGAGGCTAGAAAGTCAAGGCGTCAGGGGCTGCGAGGCAAGAAACGCGGTGTTTGCCAGAGTTGCGGAGAGAGCAAGGCAAACCCCATCGTCCTCGACTGAGCGGCCGGACTGGTCGGCCGGACCAAGTTACTTCAGCAATAAAGCATATTCATTACCCACTCAAAATACGATTAATGTAATACGATGACACTACTTTGTGCACAACCCCATCGACTGCACGTTTATGCCGTCTGGCGGTGGGTCAGCCTTCCACCCGCCCCCCGCATCGACTTATAAGGGTCGCCGTCTGCCACTTCCCTCCAGTGGCACACCAGCTCACCCTCATCACAATGGACGCATTACACGACAATGAAGAATGCTGGAGCGATACCCAGCCTAACTCTCCGCGGGTAGAGACCGTCTCTGGGTACGTCTAAACGTCAATTGGCTTACATTAACTAATAAGACCAGGTTCAATACGAGTTTCTGGAGCCGCGAACACCTCATGAGCAAGGGGCATCCATACGGCTGTCGTCTGAACAGGGTCAGGCGCGCTCGACGGCAGCTGAAGTGTGCTCGACGCAAGCACCGTCTGGTTCAGAGGAAACCGAGCGTCTGTACCATCCAGGAGCAGTCGGGTAAGTGCCATGCAACAAGCGGGCACGTCGCCGATGCTGACTCCAAACAGCCCAGGAGACGATGCAACCACCTCAGTCGAACAAGCGAAAACGCGGGGCCGGGTGCTCGAAGCAAGGCAAACGACGGAAGACTGGGCAAGGAAAGCAAGGACCAAGGATCCGTGGAGCAGGCGGAGCGTGGAGGAGACAGAAAGCGATCAGGAAGAGGATGGCATTGTACGCATGCTTCAAGTAAACCCATCACGCTCTAGTTTTCTCAATGGTTATCTGATTGCGCGGTGTGGGCGAGATCGTACGAATCCCCGGCCCTGATTCCCTTACCGTCTCTTCTCGCCGATCACGATCTCACGATGGCGGCAAGCAAACACGCCTTCCATAGCGGAATATGCCTTGGGGAGGGCCAGTTTTGCCTAACCGGCCTCTCGCCTGACGCACGTTACGTATCGCCCTTCCCAGCGGCACTATCTCTGGCTACTAGCCAAAGCTCTTGATCTGTTAATGACACGTTGTACCACCTCCAGCCCCTGGCCGACGCTGGACACATGACCCGTAGCAAGGCTCTTGCGGCTCCAGCCCAAAAGGTCCGGTATAAAATAGGCCCATTCCCTCTTCCCAACCGGCTCCCTCTTCTTTCTCTCTTGAAGCAAGCACCCACTCCAGGACGACACAATGACACCTACGCCCTAGATCAGGCGTAGTTTTGCATTCTTTCCACATCTATCTGATGCGATCTAGGACGCTTGCAACGATGACAAACTGAACAGCGGACTATACCCTCCCACTACGGAACAGGCACCGTCTTACCACGCGGCAAATGACTGTGATTCTAACACGGTCGCTGCAAACGGCGGCGATGCCGACACGGTCACTACAGACTGTGATGCTAACATGGTTGACGATGCCGACATGGTTGACGATGCCGACGTGGCCGATAATGCCGACGTGGCTGACGATGCCGATATGGTCGCTACAGACGACTGCGATGCCGAAATTGTCACTGCAGGCGATAGCGAAGTGGTTTCTACAATCTCCGAGTCACGGTCGCAGCCGACCAACCTAGCGTTGCGGCCATCAATCATTAGGACATAGCCTCTATACTGGTCGAGGAGACTGAGGAGGATTGGAAAGCCTGGTGATAGATAAAGGCCGGATAAGCTGAAAGCAAAGGTGGAAGTCAAGATCAAGTCAAATGTCAAGCATAGTCAACCTTTAGTTTACATGGGAGGGCACAGATATTACTCTAGATACCTTGGCAGAAGCAGAGATGCTATCGTACCCAGCTCCTACAATAGGGTTACGAGATATGGGATGCACTATTGGCTTGTAAAAATAATCTTGCTAATTATAACTTTGCGAATCAATCTTTGCACATCCGTTCGTGGCAGCTCCACGTCCACTATCTATTCCGGACTACAAGCCGGACTCCCACCGCCGGAAGACCGTTGGACGGTCATTGTGTTGCTATTTTGGGATCAATACCCCGCTCTTCGGCTGGCCGTCGCCGTCAGGCGCCCCACCAGTTCCGACGTCAGACCCGAGGTTATTTTTAGAAGAGACCGGCAGATACCGAGACTGCTTATCCGTGAATACTTGATAAGCCGTCAGCCCATCCGTTCCTTTCTGGATCGATACCTGTTACGCACAAACGCCATGGCAAACGTCGCATCCGTAACCGAAGAGTTCTGCCTCGTTCCACTCAACGACAAAGTGTCCGTTCTTGAGAGCTCTATAACAGTTCTCGAGGATATCCACCACGCTCTTCAGTCAAAGCGGGGGAATATAAACTTCCTGATCTGCGAATTGGCAGACCTCGATGGAAAAACACATCGCCTCATGATGCAGATCAAACTTACGGTTATGTCGTTAAGAAGAGAGGTATGTTAGCGTCTGGTACCGTCTGGGCCGTACCTCTACTGATCACTATGGCAGCTTCCACCAGAGACTCCCACAACACCAACCGCGCCTGTCGCACCATGGAATACTCATCTAACACTTGAAGAAAGTCAAGGGGAAGGTGATACATGCAGCGACGGATCTAGAGCCTAAGCTTGGAAGACTATCGGCCGAGATTCAGATATGGTATATTCAATTTAGTTCGACTAGTAGCGATATGAAAAAAAAACCTTTAATCTTCCTTCTCAGGCGTGAGTTCCTTACCAACTTCCCTCACATTCTCTCGAATCACGGATTTCTCTGTTGCAGTCTTCGCCCATCGTTCCTTCTCATCCTTTAAAGAAAGCTGACTAAATATCGTCCGTATGCTATTTTGACGGGGAAGACAGAACACCCCCGTC
>NRSZ01000390.1:0-39979 GCA_002901185.1 Tolypocladium capitatum | reverse complement strand
CCATCCGTCCCCCATCCGTCCCCCATCCATGCCCCATCTCGCGCCGCTTTTCTTCCTTTCTCCTCGTCCGCTCTCTCGCTCTCCTCCACCTCTCTAACCCACCACCACACCGCCCTCCTCTCTCTTTCCTCTCTCTGCCTCGCCCTGTCCCCTTCTCCTCCTTCTCCTTCCTCTTCTTTCTGTCAACCTCGTTCGCGAGTCATCCGTCGTCGCGCGTGCATCGCCGCTAGAGAAAGAGAGAGAATCCCGCACGGAAAACGGGCGCACAAGTGAACGGGGCTCAGCACAACGTCGGACATCGATCGCCCTTAATCGACTGTACTTTACAACCCTTTTCGCCGCTCCTTGCACCACCAAGCGTTGCCACGCCTGCCTACTAATTCGAACCCGTCGTCGAACGAACCGGAATCCGTTCAGGGAAGCACACTCGGAAGAGCAAAACATACCCTGCAAAATCAACAAAAAAAAAGCTTCGTGGGCGTCTAGAAGAGTGCCATTCGCGGCCGCATAAAGCAGTTTCGGGACGCTCACGTCGGTTAAGCCCTGCGTGACGAGAATCGCAGCCAGAGGAAGCAGCGTGGAATCCGCTTGTGCCTTCTGCTCTCTCCATTGTCCAGCCGCCTCCGCCTGGGAAGCATCCGTCATTGGTATCCTCGTCGATCGAGCAGGTTCAAGCCGTCGCCAATCTGCGGCGTGCAACTCGTTGCCAGGAAGCACAGCTGAGGAGACACCGACTTCCTGCCCTCGCCCTCGCCTCGGACTCGGCAGCCGTCATCACCACATTCCGTCGAGAATCGCTCTCGTCCCGGGGCTCGCCTTCGTCGTCTCCTGTCGTCGTTCGTCGCTGCTCGCTGCTTGCCTTGGCCAGCCACGACGGCACTCGCGTCCATCGCGGCACAGCGCCCTTATCCCCTCCCTCGCCCTGCAAGAAATCCTCGCCGTTTTAATCTTTCGTCACGGTCCCGCACTGTAATCCCCCCAGGGATTTTTTTTTTCCTGTCCAAAATACTACGATTTCTTGGATCTGCCAGTTTCCTCTTGTTGGCCGTTCTGACGACTCGCGTCCGCAATCCGTCGGTCAAGCAGACCCTCGCGCTCCGGAGCCACTCCGTTGACCAGGTTCAGAATTCATCCACGCATTTTTACGTCCCCTGATTCTACGGATCTCGTCTATCCTTCTTTATCCCATCATCGCATCGACGTCTTCGACTCACCGTCATTTAATACCCGCTCTTTTCGAGACTCGCCTTTCTGGTTTCACCACCTCGAAACGCACGCCCCAAGCGATTTCCTGTCAGCCTTCCTGAGCTATGGACGCAGGCAGTCTCGCTCAGATGTCTTCCCACAATTTCGCTTCGCCCAACGGGCTCGCCGTTCCCTCGGGAGGTCTTGCCTCGCGCCGTGGCAGCCAGAACATCAAGCCCCTCTCGTTCGATGCCATTAAGCAGGACAGCAGCAACGCCAAGGACGGCGGCGTTCCTACTCCTCGCACGAGCCGGTCTCACCTACTTGCGGGTCTGAGGACGGCGCCCAAGTCTGCCGCTGCGGCTTCGTTCGGCCCCGCGTCGTCCTCGTCGGGAGTCTCTGCGCAGCAGTACGCCAGGAACGCCATGGCTGCCAACCTGCACGGCTACGGTCAGGACAACATGTTCAACGCCCCCAAGACAGCCTTCCCTCAGTACGGCGTCCAGCAGAACAGCTACCAAGGCATGATGAGCCAGCAGCAGTACACTGTAGACCAGGTGCTCGCGCCGCCCGAAATCGCCATGGACGAGCAGTCCCAGGAACACATGGACCCGAACCTCTACGCCCAGCTCGTCGCCACCAACATGTACCTGGCCCAGCAGCAGCAGCGACTCCAGCAGCAGCTTAGGAGCGTGCAGGCCGCCGCCCAGCAGTTCCAGCAGCTCAACCTCGGCAACCAGCAGCTCACCCAGCAGCAGCTGGCCATCTACGAGCAGCAGCAGCAACTACGGAACATGCAGCAGCAGCTCGGCGTCCAGGCTGCCATGGGGCAGGGCCAGCAAGTGTACTACAGCCCCGTCACGGGCCAGTACTACGTCGACTCCTCGGCCGCTGCGCAGATGAGCTCCTCCTATGCCGAGCAGCAGCCAATGTCGCCTGCCTTCAACGGCTTCCAGCAGCACCAGCAGGCGCAGTTTCAGCAGCATCAGCAGCAGGCCACCCCGCGCGTCCAGGTTTCGCCGCCTCCCGAGAACCAGCAGTCGTTGCACACCAATTCGCCTCCCAAGCATTACGTCTCGCCCTCGGACGTGACTCCTCTGCCGCCGCCGTCGGCCAATGCGTTCCGTCGTGGCCACAAGAAGTCGTCGTCGCTGGCACCCGTTAACAGCGCTCTGGCCGCTGCCGCGGAGGTGCCCAAGTCTGCCGGCCCCAAGACTGCGTCCTTCCCGCTCACGCCCTTGACTGGAGGCTACGGACCCGGCCAGGCCCGCGCCGGCGAGCACCCGATCCGACAGCCCCGAGGCCCTCCGTCGCTGGATGAGCTGAAGGCGAAGCCGACAGCCAAGTACGAGGGCAGCAAGAACTTTGCCTCCCGGACCAGACGGTCTGCTGTGCACAACCTTGTCCGAGCCGGCCTGGAGCGGCGCAAAGGGACCGGCAGCTCGGCTGGTAGTATGAGCCCAGTCTCTGAGACGGCTGAGGAATCGTCGACTCCCATCACCGACAACGACTCCGACTCTGGGCGTAGTGGCTCGGGCAGCCTGGTCGGCGAGCTGGAGTGCGTCAACTCGCGAACTTCTGCCAGCGTCAGCTGGGGAGCTATCGGCTCTGACCGGCCCAGCTCCCGACAGAAGGCCCGTGGCAGCGTCGACAGCACGAGCAGCAATGGCGGCACCCCGACTGGCGAGTCTGACAACAGCTCCTTCGCCGAGGTGTTCAAGAACGGTGCTCTGCGAGCATCCAAGGAACAGGAGGCGACGGACGGCCACCGCAAGCCCTCGAGGCTTGTGCTGACGAGCGTCGAGAAGCGCAAGGCAACGCCCATGGCCTAGGCTCGCTCGCCTCGTTCGCTTTTCTTTGATTCTCATTCTCACGACTTTACGCGCCCGGACTCTGTGACACGATTACTCGGACAGGCGGATTTGCATTTTCTCGACACGGTCTTCACGCCCTCTGCTTCTCTCTTGGTTCTTGTTTGGTCGTCTTAATGGGGTTCCGCTGTTTTGGCATTTGGACTACGGCCGATCCCACGAGAGACGTTGAACTGCCGAAGCCTTTTATAATTCACTTCTCAGTCCTTCATTCACAACGCCTTTAATTTTTCGCCACGACATACGGGAGGGGCTTGCCCCCTGGCAATATCTTATTTCGGAGCCCAGAGGGAGGCGTGATGCTGCTTTTTGCAAGACGGGCGGTGGCTGGCGAAACGTGGACGGATTTGATTATGCTGTTCCGACAAAGGGCGCAAGTCCAAAAAATACTATCAGGAGAACAGCAATAAAGCAAGTCCACCAGTCTCCCCTCCTGGGGGGAGGCCTGGATCGACAGACGGCGGAATCGGGGCAGAACACGATTTGACTTGGTTTACGTTCCTTGTGCATCCTTGGGGCTTTTCTCACTTCTCGCGGCGGTCTGCCTTGGACCTTTCGCTATGTCTTGCGGAGGAAAACTAGATGGGAGCACGGCTGGTTGGGACTGGGGGAATGGGACCGCGAGGGGGGTGTACGTAGTGATAGTCGGACATGGCACAATATAAATTGATGGCCAGACATTTATTCGTTGGTGTCTCTGCTCGTCGTCGTCGTCTATAGAAACCAGCCATCTTGGCAGGAAGCCACCACGAGCATGTCCATCGCAACTCTATTCGACGCCGAGCAAGCGAGCAAGTAGCAAGCAGCACGGCAAGACGGCACACGTCCGTTGGATTCCATTCCTCCGCTTCCAGTCCTGTCCGTCCCCCGCTGAAGGCATCCATGCAGCACATGCCGAACGGTCTCTCGTCACACGCTGTCCCCCAGGACGGGGAGAATATTATACACACCTGCCCCCCGAAACGCCCGCCCGTGCGTCCTGGGTCCGTCTAGTTCGGTCCCCCTGATTACCACCTCACGTCCCCCTGCGGCGGCGGCGCGGCCCTGGTCCGCCGCTTGTTGTCCCTGGCGTCGCGGCTGCCGCCGCCGCCGCCCATCATGGGCGTCCTGCCCTCGCCGTTCTCCTTGTTGCTCGTGCTGCTCTCGCTGCGGACGACGGCCGACGGGGCTGGGTCGCCTCTCGTGGCGGCGCGGCTGGGTACCACGTGCGCGGGCGCGAGGGAGGTGCGCGGGAGGCGGCTCTTGACGCCGGCGGCGGCGGCGCTGCCGAGGGAGCCGGAGTCGCCGCTGACGCGCCGCGGGATGCCTGTGGGCCCTTCCCGGCTGTGCGGTCGGTAGACGATGCCCTCGCGCTCGAGGGCCGCGGTGCGTCGCGGGCTGGCTGCGACTTCGACGTACGCGTTGCCGGGCCTGTTGCGGCCGGTGGGCGTCTGCGGCATCGACGCCGACGGCTGCAGGCCGGGCGGCGTATAGCTAGTATTCCGCCGCACGGCCGACCGCCGGGAGGACGAGGACGCCGAGGAGCTGACCTGCGAGGACGCCGCGGCGTCGTGCCGCGTCATGTGCGCCATGCCGGCGTCGGCGTCGATGTGCGACCGCAGCAGCTCCGACGCCAGGTTGCGCACCAGCACCGCCGAGTCCGTCTCCGCGAGCGTCCGGATCGAGTCCATGAGCGACCGCACCTGTGCGCTGTTGAGCGTCTGTGAGCCGTCGCCGCTGCCCAGGCCCGGCTCGCAGGCGTCCATGATGGTGCGCACGAGCCTGAGGAGGTTGAGTCGTACCACGGCCTTCTTGTGGCCCAGGCGCTGCGCGATGCCTGCGAACATCTCGGGCTTGGCAAGCGAGGCTGCCACCGACGGGCTCAGGCGGAGGAGCTTGAGCAGCGGCTCGAGCAGGTTCGAGTCAAAGGCATTCAGCTTGTTGGTGCCGAAGCAGCTGACAATGGCCCACGTAAAGCTGCCGTCCACCAGGTGGCTCTCCACGTTGGCCGTCTCCTCCTGCAGCCACACCAGGATGGCATCCAGCGCCGTCGCCTGCCAGTACTGGTCCGTCAGCAGGGACACGTAAAAATCGAGCCCCTTGTTCTGCCACAGATAGCGCCGGCCCTTGGACCCCGAATGCGCCATGTCGCACAGTATCGGCAGGGCGAACTCCTTGGGCGGGCGGTCCGTCTTCATGGTCCTCAGCAGCAGCGGGATCACGCCTCCCACCGCCGCGTCTTCTTGCCGCTCCTTGCTCAGGCGGCACAGGTTGAACATGGTGTTGAGGACCTGGTTCGAAATCTCGCGGAAGTGCTTCTGGTCCCTCTTCATGCTGTAGCTGAGGAGGTCGATGAGGAACTCGATGGCGTCGGCCGAGTGGAGCGACTCGATGGTCGTCGACAGCATGGACAGGTTCTTGATGAACTTGAGCATGGTGACTTGGTGCACCGGCGTCATCCGTCGCAGGTCCTTGAGGACGCTCTTCAATACCTGTCGGTCTGCCACCACCTCCTTGACGTAGTTTTCCGCCTGACTGAACAAGTAGAAGATGTTGACGATGCGTCCTTCTATGAGCTCGTCCAACTCATCTTCGCCCTCTTCGTCCAAGACACGGTGCAGCACCAGCGCCAGTGGGTACAGGATCTTGCTCCTCGAGAAGATTCTGCAGAAATCGTTCTTGGGCGTCGGTCCCTGCAGCTCAAACACGTTCCAGATGCCATTGACGCCAATGAGGACAAGGTCGCGGGCGCTGTCGTAGTCTTCGTCTAGGAACTCGACCAGGACGTTCAAACCGCCGGCCGACACAAACATCTGGAGCGTCAGCGTCGAGGTCTGGTACATTTGTCGCGCGAACGCGGCCGCCTCCAGCCGAATCTCATCCGAGTATTGGCGAGCGGCAAACTTGGTGATGATGGGAATGCCGCCCACGAAGCAGAGATTTTCCTGGATCTCGACGTCGTCGAGGATAATCTGCCCAACGTGTTGGTTAGCACAGCCCTCGTGCGCAAGCAAAAACAACAGCTCTTTGAAGCGTACCGCGTTGACGACTTTGAGCAGCTGCAGTATCATATACTGCCTGCTCTTGACCGTGCACGGCTCCAGGATCTCGAGGATCGGCAACAAGCCGTGTGCGCTGATGATGAGATTCTTCACCTCCTTGTTCTCCCAGAGCAGCGCGAGCTGAGGCGATCGCGCGTGTCAGAAAGCCGCCCGCAATCGGATTCAGGCGGAGACGGTCTTACCAGGTCTTCCGAGAGCTCCGACAGCATCTCCTCGCCTTCCGTCGTCTTCAGCGACCCCACGAGGTCCTCCACCTTCTCCGCCAGCCGAGCGTGTCTGTCTCTGGCAATGTTGGCCTCCAGGTCCATTTCGTCCCAGCCGGGGTCCATCGAGGCGAACGGGTCATATTCATCTTCGTCGTCGCCTAGCCACGAATTGCTCGACATCTTGGACATGAGCATCAGTCCACCGTCCTCTGACCCACCCTCGCTCTCTTCCTTCTCGCCGAGGGAGTCGCCGGCCCCAAAGACATCCGAGAAGTCTTCGTCGTCGTCTTCGGCGAACTTTTGAATCTCTATGGACGAGCGGGTGCGTCGCATGGGGCGGTTAGGAAGGACGGTTGGCCTCGACTGGGACATCTTTCGCACGCCGGCGCCCGGTGGTTGCATGGATCTAGGGAGGCTGGTGAGGTCGGACGGATGGAAAAGCTGAGGAGCATCGGTGGCTCGAACGCCCTGGTCAACGCCGTCAGCAAATCTGCTCTCTCGGAGCGGCCCATATGCACGCGTGCCTTCTTGACTGCCTGGTTGACCCTGTGGTCGAAGTCGCTGTCGTTGTCCACAAACAAGTCAGAGTAGTCTTCGACGCTCTGCTCACGATACGCCACGTCAGGCCGCGAGGGAAGCTCAAACTTGCTTCCAGTGTGCTGTTTCGATGGAGACCTGGGACCCGATGAGCCAGCGGCTGCCGCAGCTGGCGCCGACTTTCCGCAACTCGATTTGGCGCGGTGGTGAGACTTTGGAGTCCCCGCGGCCTTGGCCTCCATCTTCCTCGGAATAGGTCGAATCGTGTGTTCTTGGGAATCGAGGTCTCGGTAGCGGCTGCTCGGTCCTTTGATCGTCAATAGCTCCCCCTCAAAATCATCGTCGTAGTTACTACTGTCGTTCCTCCCGTCGCTGACCGACGCAAAGGCCTTGAGCTTGTCGCTCGAGAGAAGACCACCAAAGTTGTCTTGGGGCTTGAGATGAGGCAACTGCAACGCACTGGGAGAGATGGCAGTGGCAAAGTCGTCATCCCAGTTATCGTCGTCTGTCACGCTAATCAGCTTCCGCCGACGGCCCTGGACGAGCTGGCTGGGTCGATACCGGCCGGGGAGCCCTGCAGAACGTGCCCAAGCCGCGGGGCCTCTGGAATGGGTAAACTTACCAGCTAGCTCGGGCGACTTGAAGGCTTCCGCCCCTCGCCTGGGTTTGGCGAGATTCAACGGCCCCTTTGCAGGGGTGCCGCCGGTGAAGCGAGAGGAGGGACCGGTAAAGTCGGACCCGGTGGAGGTGCGGGGGGTCGAGTCGGACGAGTTGAGAGCCTTGTTCCATTGCTTGACTTCCTCGACGGCCTGGTCGAAGTCGGCGGGCGCCTTGGAGACTGGCGCCTCCGCTCGTCGGCAGCCGGCAATCCAGGCGTGTCGCAGCAGTTTTCGGGCGCTGACTCGCAGATTAGGGTCTTTTTGGAAACATTGCATGAGGAAGTCTCTGGCAGCCTGCGCGGCGCGTCAGCATATGGTGCTCGGGCACCGGTAGGGGGAGACGCACGGCCGATATGCCTTCGGGGAGAGCGGGATGATCATCGTTGACGATGGCGAACAGCGCAGGCATCGCGGCGAGGTTGTGATAGGGTGGTCTGCCCTGCAACAGCTCAATGACGGTGCAGCCCACACTCCATATATCCGAAGCAGAGCTGGCACCAGAGAGTTGGATAATTTCCGGGGCCATCCAGTACGGGGTGCCCACGACCTGAGCCTCCTTGTCCTGCTGACCACCCGCCAGCGTGCTCGTGGAGACGCCGAAGTCGGCAAGCTTGACGGTGCCGTCCTTGGTGGTGAGGATGTTTGCGCCCTTGATGTCGCGGTGGATGACACCCTGGTCGTGGAGGTAGTTGAGGCCCTGGAGGACCTGGGTCATGTAGACGCCGACGAGGTTCTCGGGGAACTTGCCGTAGGCCTTTAATATGGAATGAAGGGAGCCGTTCTCGCAGTACCTATATTTCGTAAGCCTCCTACATCTTTCAAGCGGGCGGGCAGACTGACTCGAGGATGATATTGAGGCAGTCTGTGGACTTGACGAAACCAATGTACTTGACAATATTGTCATGCTATCTCCCAGTTAGCACAGTCGTCGATGAACGAAGCACAGTCGAGGTGTCTTGCCAGGAGATTCTTAAGCAGGTCGATTTCGCTCTGCGCATACTCGTTAGCACATGGCACGACTCTCGGCAAGGACCTCGGTGCGGCGGCTCACCTCTATCATGCGCAGCTCGCTCTTGGGGAGGTTGACCAGCTTGATCTGCTTCACGGCCACGGCCTCGCCGGTGCTCCAGTTGAAGGCCTTGTACACGGACCCGAAGGCACCCTTGCCGAGGCATTCGCCCAGTCTCTGCACCCCGTCAGCGCTCTGCGAATGGCCTGGGGGGACAGGCTCGTGGAGGAGCGAGGGAGCGGACGCACATAGTCCTTCAGCCCCGGGTCCTGCACGGCCGAGCTCTCCCGCTGCCTCTCCTTGCGAGACGGCGTCCCGGGCATGGCCACCCGCTCTCGCGAGGCCACGACGGCGGGGCCTCGGCCATTGCTCGCGTGGTACTGCCGCTCGGGCGGCATCGCTCGTGTGTCGTGTTGCTCGCCTGGCGCCATCTCCGCCAGCGAGACGGCGACGGTCGAGGTCGGGGTCGCTCTCGTCGGGGCGATGGTCGTCGCATGCCCGGCCACGGCACCGGTATGCTCTGCGTAGACAGCACGTAGACGGCACCAGTCGCCCCGTGCAGCTGGCGAAGGCGGTGGTACGTGCCGTCGAGCCGTCGTTCCGTCAAGGGAGGCGGGGGGGAATGAGGGGGGGCGGCCAGCTGTGGTGTATCGCGCGGCGCAGGCAGCTGTCCGTCGTCACATTCGGCGGCGGCGGCGGCGGTCAATGCCCTGGACAAAGGGCGGCAGCGGGCAACATGTCGGACGAGCAAGCGGCAGAGACGGGCGGGCCACGCAGCGAGGGCGAGGAAAGAAGGGGAATGGAAGCAGGCAACGATGAGACGGCCAGAAAGGAGGCGGAAGGGCGTGCAAGTGAAACGGCCGGGCGAGCTGTCGCGGTGGTGTTGCGGTGCGGCGCAGTGGTGTGTGCGCCTCGTCAGCCCACGGCGTCAGCCCAGCAGCCCCAGCAGCGGGCTCCAGCTTTCTCCAGCTTTCTTCAGGCGCCAATAGCGCTGCGCGGGTACCTGACCTCGCGGTGCAGCGCGCCGTCGCGGCGGGGCCGCGCACTTGTCCGTGGCTCGGGCGCCAGCGCGGTGCTCGGGTGCCGGGGCAGCGCTCGTGTGCCAGGGCAGTGGACGCGGTGATGAGGACTCGATGATGAGTCCCCGGGCCCGGGCGATGCTGATTGGCCCGCGCCCTCGTCCCGGGGGTTGCGTCCAGTGCTGGGGTGCTGGGGTTGCGCCGCATGCATCGCGGCCAGGGGCAGCAGCCGCCGCATGCCAGTGCTCGTCCTCGTCCTCGTCCGTGGGCGCCGGCACACGCAGGACCATGCGCTTCACGCGCTTCACGCTCCAGCGGCCGTCTCGTCCTCTTCCGCGTTGTTGCATGCCGTGGTTCCATTTCTATCCGACATGCTCACCCATCTCACCACCTGCTCGTGGTCCCCGCGTCGTCGGCCTCAGCCCTCATCCATTAGGTGTTCGTCAAATCCCTGCCCTGCCATGCGCCTGGCCCAGCCTCTGCCACTAAAACGCCTCCAGGTTGCCGTCCAGATGATCCCGGCCAGATACAACATGCCGTACTCCGTACTTCGTACTCGTACACGCTATATTACACAGTCGCCGTCCTTTCCACTCCTCATTCGCGGCCTTTGGCCGCAGCCGCAGCCGCGGCAACGAGCCACGGCTAGGACCGAAACAGCCTCAACAGCTCCAAGCGCCGCGACAAATCGCCCTACTCATTTGTCGTCTCGTCTTGGGGCAGCGTCCGGCTCAGGCCTGCCTCAGCCCACCATTCGTCCGGAATGTCCTCCCTACGGGCAAGGCTGCGAACGATGCGCTGCATGCTTGACCAGTCCTCCTCTCCGCCGGCTGCTGCGTTCTGGCCAACTCCCGCAGACGCCTCCCGGTTCCGCCGCTCCTCCTCGCCGCCGCGCTCCTCCTCGGACGCTTCCAGCAGCATGGTCCATCGCTCGGGCTGACGCGAAACCCCTGAAATGTTGCCGCGAGCAGCATTCTCGCCAGCGCTTTGAGCTCTCGGGTTCCGCATCGAGCTGGCCCATGAATAGTCTCCCAATAGAGCATGCGAGGCGAGTCGAGGGCGTGCATCACCCCGCAGCATGCGAGCATGAGGGTAGGCAGCGCTGGAGACTGGGTCATGGCCGTGAATTGCACCCGACCGTGGCATGCCATGGCGCTCGTTGCTCGACAGTGGTCCGCGAGGGGGTATGCCCAGGAAGCCCATGTTGTCTTCGTCCTCGTCCATGTCCACGTCCGAATGCTCGCAGCCAGAGTCGTCGCACTGCGCGTCCGGGGCGGGCTCCTCCTCGGCGACATCTGGCGCCGAGATGGGCGTGCCGGAAGATGGCAGGGCGCCCGGACTCTGAGACGCCGCCGCCGAGGCGAATGATGAGCCCGCACTGGGCGGCTGCGGGTCGGGAGTCAGCGTAGAGAGGAGGGTGTCCCATACTTCGGGGCTCAGGCTTCGCTCGCGGTCACCGAGGCCATCGAGGCCCAGGGCATGCCGTGCCGCCGGGTTCCGTCGGTCGCGCACGCTGCGCAGGAGTCGCGCGTTGTAGCGAGGGCCGGCGGCACGGGTGTTGGCCACCGGCATGGCACCATGTCGTCGCAAGACCTGTTCGTTGTGAGACTGGGAGGAGCCTCTCTGCCACGGACGCACGTCCGGGCTGCGGTCAAATCGCGACGCATGTGGCGCGACCTGGAGCAAAGGGGTTAGCAACCAAGGCGTCCCGGGGAAAGCAGGGTTGTTGCAGGGCATGAAATCTCTAGGACGATTCACGCTCCTGCGCGGTGCTACTCACGACTCGGGCTCGTCTTGCTCGCCCCGACCGAGCGTCTGCCGTCGGCAACCAGTACCCCTCTGCGTCCCGTGCCTCGGCTTCGGCCTCGGGTCGACCAGCCGCCGGGCGGTGGCCGCGCCATTCGCTGCCGAAGAGACTCGTCATTTGCTCTTCGAAATGCTCCCTGTAACGCCTGTCGTTCAAGGTCCGGTGCCACAGCGCTTCACGAGCTTCGCGGGTTTCCTGGAAGGAGGGTCTCGGGCGTGGCTCCACGGCGCTCGCGTCCAGCGGGGTGGGTGACTCGACCCAAGGCAGATAGCCGTCCTGGGTCGCACGAGTCGTACCCGGTGGGACTGCGCCGTAGATTCGAACACTGGCGGCCCTTGAGTTGTGTTGCTCAGACGCTCTAATCAGACGCCGGATGCCTGCGCGGGTCGGAGAGGCTGCGGAACTCTTGCCTGCGGCCTTGGATGGAAGATCCGACTCGACGGGGGCGACAAAGAGTCTGTCACGGCATATTAGCAAACCAATTGGGGGGGCCTTGATCGACCATCAGACGAAAGAATAGTGGCAAAATGCGCCGATGCCAGAGATGCCCGAGACAGAGTATGGCGTTTTGGGTCTGATGCTGCAATGCACGTGGACGAGGACCATGGGCCGTGACCAAGAGTATGCATTGCCCATCGAGTCCGCAGAGGAGAGTCGTGGCGCGAGACGCGCATGGACTTGGCAGCGCGCACGAGAGAACGAATGCAGCGAGAAGGGAAACTAACGGGAGGCCCATGATGGATGCGACGGGTGACGATGGCGACTGTGCGCGCGTGCGTGAGTGCGGCCGAGGCGAGGCGAGGCGAGACGAGACGAATCGCGCGAAGCAGGCAGCAAACGAACCCCTTGGCCTGGTGTGTATTGGCGACGCCGTCGCTTGTCGACAATATCGAGGGACGCACGCAGTTGCGAGACTGTTGTGGTCCGTGGCGCGATGCGACGCGACGCGATGAGAGGGCGGTGATGAGCGGGAGCGAGCAAAGGCACGGGTGGAGAGCACGGGTGGAGAGGTGAAGCCAGCGGCGAGGCGCCTCTACCGGCGATGAAGAAGAGGAGGGCAGAGGGGAGGGGCTGAGCAGGGGATGGATGGATAGTCGGACGATGAGGCGGATGGAGAGAATGGGTCATCGACGGTGTGAGAAGGGGCTATTGGCGGCGTTTCTACGAAGTACCAGCGGTGGATCTCAGTGGCTCTCCGTTTCACGGGTGGTCAGGGGAGGGGGGCCGGAAAAGTAAACACTAACACCAACGGCATGCGTGTTCCGCGCACCGTGTTACCCGGGGACTAGGACCCTGCCCTGCAGCGGCCCGCTCGAGTGTGGGTCGTGCGGCGACCATGCGTGTGGCTGGTAACACGCTGTGGCTGGCTGCTGGTGGCTGGTGGCTGGTGGCTGGTGGCTGGTGGCTAGCCGCGAAATATTTAGATGACATGGAATCATCGTGCTTCGACTCGCCATCGACTCTCTCTCGGTGGACTGTGATGAGGCTACGAGGTAGCTGGCTCGCTCACCGGACAGCGCCATGCCGTCCGCCAAGGAGGTCAAGCGCGCCCTCGCTCGCATCCGGGCCGCGCTGCCCCGCGAGAAGAAGGTCGCCCTGGCCCATCGCACCATCCGCCTCGGCCTCGAGCGCATCAGCCGCGTCGTCCCCGAACAGCAGAGCTGGACCGGCGTCCACGTCGGCGGGACCAACGGCAAGGGCTCCATCTGCGCGCTGCTGGCCGGCATGTTCAGGCTCTCCGGCATCAGCCACGGCACCTTCATCTCGCCCGCCATCCCGGAGCGGCACAACGGCGTCACCGTCAACGGCCTGTACGTCAACAGGCGCATGTACGACATGGAGATGGGCCACGTCGAGGCCGCCTACCGCCGCGTCGCCTCGGGCTGGCGCTTCGCCTCGGGCGAGGACCCGGGCGACCTGACGCCCTTTGAGCTGGAGACGGCGACGGCCTTCCGCGTCCTCGACAAGATGCACGTCAAGTACGGTATCGTCGAGGTCGGCATGGGCGGCGCCACGGATGCCACCAACGCCATGAGGCAAAAGGCCGTCACCGTCATCTCCAAGATCGACCTCGACCACCAGGAGTACCTCGGCAACACCATCGAGGAGATTGCCAAGGTCAAGGCCGGCATCATGAGGCCCGGCGTGCCGTGCATCGTCGATCACACCAACCCCAGCTCCGTGCTGGGAGTCCTCAAGGCTCACGCGCAAAGCGTGGGCACGCAGATCAGCCCGTCTTCCAAGGCCATTCCTCTGCTGGCCGGCCTCGACCAGGACAGGTTCAAGCTGGAAGACTACGAACAACAAAATCTCCTCTGCGCGGCCCTGGCTTTCCAGCACCTGTTTCCTCACCTGGACATTGACCTCAACAAGCTCTTGGCTACCAAGCCTCACCTCCCCGGCAGAAAGGAGCATGTCAGCGTGACCGAGTTGACCGGTGGCGCCCGCCAACAGCCTATCCTGGTGGACGGCGCCCACAACATGCTCGGGGTCGAGGTCTTGGCCACGCACGTGAGAAACAGAGTACGCCGGGACGATCAGCCCGTGACTTGGGTCATGGGCCTGTCAGCGAGCAAGTCCAAGCCCTTTTCCGAGATTATTGAAGCCCTCCTCCGTCCTCAGGACTATCTCGCTTTTGTCGAGTACGCCCCGGGGCCCAGCGACCCGCCCGCCGCTCCAGCCGACCTGGGACGAGGCATTGCGAGGGAGGTGCTCAAAGACGACGCTCAATTATACGACGGCGAGCCCGACATCGCTGCCGCCGTGCGTTGGGCTTGCGAAAAGGCCGGCGAAGGCCCGGTCGTCGTGACGGGGAGCCTCTACCTGATCCGAGAGTTTTACAAGGTCAAGGGCGTCGAGCGGCGGAGGAAAATCGGTACGAGGCGACCTGGCCGGGCCCAGCTCTGGCACTATACTCAACTGTCACAGGAGAGATGCCTGACGCCCGATGAAGCGGCCGAGTTTAAACGGGCCCGGAGACACTGGTACCTGTCACCCCTCAGGAACGCGACGTTCAGGGAGGTTCAGAGCGGCGGCGGGCCGCTGTCGCCAGCAGTCCCGGACAAGGTACGCCGGCTGCAGCGGGCCGCGGCGCATCACAAGAAGCAGGCGGATGGGTATCGGAGCGCAATTACGTGCATAAACAACGATGTCGACGTCGAACAGACGAGCGAGGGGAACCACGCTACGGGCTCCGGTGCCGGCATGGACCTGGGCCAAAGCATCGGGGAGTTGCAGAGGCGGTACGAGGAACACCTCAAGGCGTACAACACGGCCATGTTCAAGATCCGCGGTCACGCAGCCGTACCGGAGAAGAAGTACCTGAGCCACGAGGAGATTTTCGGGACGCCCGAGAAGCCGAGGAGGCGGATAACGTCATTACTGCGGGATTTTGAAGACGGCGAGGCAACTGGAGGGCCTGCGGAGACGACCAAGGTCCTCGAGCAGGACGTGCTGCAGGCTTCTCGGGGCGTTGGGGCAGAGGAGACTCCTGGTCGGCGGCCACAAGCTCCCGCTTCCGACGGCGGACCGAGCCATGATGGGCACCGGGGGCAATCCCGTTCCAGGGCCAGGGCGTCTGACGAGGGCCAATCCTCGGTGGACAGGATACCAGGGGGCCGACGGTGATGGAGCCAGGGGGTCGGTGTTGGATGGCTCGCGACGGCCGACGGGGGGACGTCGGATTTACGCTGTATTATACCCACTCCCTAGGAGGTGCTTTGTATATACCAGGCGGAGAGGCGGATGGTGGCAGAATGTACGTTAGGCGGACGCACGGCGGAGCGTCCGGGGTTTTCACCCGTCCCGGTAATGACGGATTCTCTCGGCTTCGGCCTGCCCCGCCCGCGCCGCCCGTGGTGTTTGCTCACTCACACAAGCGAGAACACGTCGACGCGTTGTCAAGTCCAAAGCGCAGCACCATGCATCCGACACACCTCATCGTCGTCTGCTGCCACGGCATCTGGCGCGGCGGCCCGTCCAAGGGCGCCGACGAGTCGGAGTGGCTCATCGCGCCCTTTCAGCGCGGCGAGACGGGCACCTTTGTGCGGCACGCCGAGGAGGGCGTGCGGCGTCTGGCGCAGAGCCGCGAGGACTCGATCCTCATCTTCTCAGGGTGCGCCCCCGGTACGGGCGCGGGAGAGGATGCAACGCCGACTGACGCGGCGTGCGCAGCGGCCCGACGCGCCGCGAGACGGACACGTCCGAGGCGCAGAGCTACGCCTCCCTCGCCGCCCACAACGCCTACTGGGGCCTCCTCGCGCCGCCCGTCACCGGCGACGACGTGCTGCTCGAGGAGCGCGCGCTGGACTCGTACCACAACGTGCTCCTCGGCCTGACGCGGTACCACGGGCGCTTCGGCGCCTGGCCGGCCAGCCTCACGCTCGTCGGCCACGCGTTCAAGCGCCCGCGGCTGGAGGCGCACTGCGCCGCCATCGGGTACCCGCTCGGCCGCGTGGCCTTCGCGGGCATCGACCCGCCCGGCCTGGACGGCGACGCGGCGACGCGGGACGGCGCGGCGCGGGCGCTGGCGGAGTGGGCGCGGGATCCGCACGGCAGGGGCCCGGAGCTGGCGGGGAAGCGGAGGGCGAGGAATCCCTGGGGCGCGTGGCAGGGGGTCTTCGGGAGGGGGGTTGAGGATAGGGGGGGATTGGTGACGCGGGAGGAGGGCGAGGGGGAGACGCTGGTGGAAGACGCGCCGCGGCCGTGGTGAGGATGGCGATGGTGGTGATGGCGATGGGGTCTTGACTGGGCGTTCCTTGGCGCGTGAAGGCCATCCGTTGGAGTATATTTCAGTTCACAGCCCCAGCAGGCGTCATGACGTCCGCGCGTGTATCGTATCGTCCCGCAACACCATGCCATCCAGCCAACGCATCACGACGGCTCATGCTCAGATCCTCGCCTTCTCCTCCTCTTCCTCCTTCCCCCCCCTTGGCCTTGGCCCCTCGCCCACGACGCTCACCAGAAACTCAACCGCATCCCTCACCATATCCTTGCTGAACCGATGCCCAACGCCTTCGTACACCCTGTCGTCGACCACGAACCCGCCGTCCCGATACCACCCGCGCGCCGCGTCCTTGAGCACCGCCAGCAGCGGCCGCGACAGCGCATGCGGCACCAGCGCGTCGTCGCCGCCCGAGCACAGCAGCACCTTCTTGCCGCGCACGCGGGCGTCCAGGATGCTCCGCAGGCGGGCCTGCTCGGCGGCCGGCAGCGGCACGGACGGGAGGCTGCCGCCGGGGCCGAAGAGGATGGCGCGCGGGTCGTGCGCGCAGCAGGCGGACAGGAGCGCCCTGGGGAAGAAGCGGCTGCCGAGCAGCGGCGCCGAGCCGGTGTCGAGGTCGGACCGTTTGGCGCGGTCCGTCATGAGGCCTGGTGGTGGCGTTAGCGGGTGTGCGATGCACGTCGCTCGACACATGGCCGGCAGCATCACGAACGGTCGCTCGACGCCACGACCGACCGCCGCGGCGAGCGAGGAACTCACCCAAGTAATCCGGACACCCCACAACCACCACGGCCGCATCCAGCCTCTCCTCGCACACCACGCCCTGCCACGCCGCGTGTCCGCCGAGGCTCCATCCCAGCGCGACGTGCCCGTCGACCTCCCTCTCGAGATAGCCGCCCACCAGGTCCATGAGCGCGCTCATGTCCGCCCTTGCGCCCCCGACCAGGCCCGCCAGGTCGATGGCGTGCCGCTCGTTGCCCCCGTCCCACGCCTGGTTCGCGCGCTCGCTCACCAGCCGGCTGCCGTGGTTGGGCATGTCGAAGGCCAGCGCCACGAGCCCCCGGGCCCGGCCCCCGCGGTCTTGCTCCCGCCGCCCGAGCCAGGCGTGCAAGACGCGGCGCGCGATGTCGGCCATGCGCGCGCGGGTGCGTGTGCGCGGGTGCAGCAGCCAGAGGCACGTCACGGGCGTGGCCGGGTCGGGCGGCAGCTCGTCGAGGCCGTAGACGTCGACCAGCAGCCCGGCCATGGGCACCGTCCGCACCGAGACGGCGGGCGCCGGCGGGAGGCCCTTTGTCGAGTACGAGTCTGCCATGGTGGGAGACGTGGGAGACGAGTCCGCAGCCCCCGGTCGATGCCGTCTCATGGCGGTGTCCGTCTGGTGGGTCGTGCTGACAGAGCGACGCTGCGTCTTGCAACCAAACATCAGCAGCTCGGGTGTCTTTTCGAGCAAGATACAGCTCGCCGTGGTGGAATCGCCGGTCGATGTACGGGTAGATGCGCCCCGTGCCGAGCTGCTCGACCAAGACCCTCCATTCCGGCCACTTGATGCCTGGCGGGAGCAGTTGCTTGTCTGTGGCGATGCGGAAGTCGCTCTCGCGGGATATCAGCGCGGCATACGAGAACAGGAAGCCGAGGGCACGCTTCCGAAGCCCTCGCCTACGCTTCAGGTTGGCTTCGTGGCTTCCGACATCGCCGTCGCCGGAGCTGGCGTGCTCTCGTGCAAGACAGGTGTGCGGTCAGCAGCGAGGCTCGAGGAGGAAGCGCGGCATCGGCTTGATGAAGATGCGGCCCGTCGTCCAGACGAGATGCATGTCCATTCGTCCCGTGACGGACATCTCCTGACCGAGCAGTAGCTGCCGGTGCAGCGGGTCGTGGGGGCATGGGACGGTCGGCGACCCAAAGCCAGCTATGAACGTTGTCGAGCCGTTTCAGGTCGAGTTCCTGTTCGACGCAGGCGGCAGCATCACGGCTCGCAGCGACTACATCATTCGACTCGGTACGAAACGACGCGGGCAAGAGCGAGGCGAGGCCGTCGTCGCCAGGTTGAGACGCGCTGTCGTTGGGTCCGCGATCGAGCTCGAGGAGCCGGACGGAGAAGGGGGCGGCCTGCCATCACCGCTGTTAGTGGACATCGCTATGAGAGAAAGCACCGTGGTTGGATGCTTGCCTCGGCTGCCTTGCTCTCTTGCCTCGGTTTCGAGCCATCAGCCCTTTCGATCTGCCGGAGAGAATTCTGCGCAGGTTGTATGTAGTTGGACGCTGCGGCCCCTCATCAAGATGCATGTTGATATGTATGTCGGGCACCGTCGTTCGCATAACGCAACCTCCCTTGCGAGCGATTGGCGCAGCAACGGTGTCACAGACCCATTCTGCATTTCCACGGGGCTCGTTGGACGCGAAGCTATTGGTTCATGAAGCAGGTACCTCGTTTGTGGCGATGGTGGTGTCTGTTGAATGGGTTGGCTGTGCTATTTGCTGAGAGCAAGGAAGGCTTCAGAGATCTTGCACAACACACAGTCCGCCTTAACCCTTCGTTTGCATCACCCTTGAGGGGCGCAAAGTTGTAGATGATAGCCCACGCAGCGGCACAGTTCTTCGTCCTCGCTCGACAATGTCTCGCTTCGAGGCAAGTTGAGAGACTTCTACCGCCTTCGAGACGGATTGTCTATGCCTTCTTGTTGTTTCTTGGAGCTCTACAAGACAGACTACGGAAAGAGGCACTAGATTCCCGGCTTAGTTACGGGAATACTAAGCAAGGCGTCGGTACGAAACAGTCTGGGCATGCTCTAACCACCAACGAGGTCGGGTGAGACGAGTCCGCTTGCGTTCCGGCTGACGTCGTCCTTCTCTCCAGACCGACCACTTGAGGATGAATCAATACCATGGCTCAACGAATAGTATTTAAAGGGCAGCATCAAAACCCAATCCACTAGTTCGATCCAGCGCTGCGCATGCCACCACGTCAAAACGTCACAAGTCAAAGCCACCCACTCATTACTTCCACTTCTTCACCTTCACCAGGCAACCAGGAAACGCCAGCATTGACAAAAGGAACAAATCATACCAAATACCGCCATGCTCCCGAGACAAGATAAGTACGCTTGCCCACCCCAACGCCAGCCGCCGTCCTGCCGCGCCATTCCGCCGTCGTCCAGTTCACATCATCCATGCCCAACATGCCGTCTGTGCTTGTGACGGCACCCAGTGCTGCCATCTCTTCTACAACAAGCCCCCTTCCCCTCTCCAGTCTCCTGTCGCACGGACAGTCCATGGCAACAGTAGACAGCCAAATGGTATCTTTCATCCGCACTGTGACGGCGACTAGTCCACCTTCCAGTGGTCCTGCTCGTCGGACCCCAGGCACAGCTCTACGCCGTACAGCACCATGGTCAGCCCGATGTTGATCCAGCGCCACGTGCCGCCTCCGACATCGCCGCCCCTGAGCGTCCAGCCGTCCGGCCCCTCGCTTGTCGAGAAGTGCTGCAGCAGCAAGCTTGTGTACACCGCCACCAGGATCGACGGCGAAAACCAGCTCAGGAAGCCCAACACTTTGCTGGCAGTTTCAGAGTCATCAAAGTCGGGCTCGTGCATCAGGGCTCGGGCGCCGAGATCCCGCACCGAGGGGATAATTCGCGTGGCCGAGTAAAAGACGAATAAGCGGTACGTCAGAGAAATGATGACCGAGGGCGTGATGGTCTGGAACGCGGCGTAGAGGAGGGCGAGCGACGAGTGTATGGCGGAGGGGAGTGAGCCGAGGATGTGGAGCAGCGTTGAATACGATGCCATGATGATGGGCGGCAGGGGTGGGATCTCCGGCTGCGTGGGCCCCTGCTCGTCGACATGGCTGGTGCCGTCCGAAGGCAGGTAGTCGGTGAAGATTTGGTATACGCAGAGGACGACGTAGGCAAAGAGGAGCGAGCTCTCCACGGGACTGCCGCGCCCGCTGCCGATGCCGTATGCGCATAGGAAGACGGCCGTGGTCATGGTCACGCCGATGAGGGTGGCGTCGAGGTTGCTTATTTGCGGAAACTGCGCAACGCGCCACAGAAAGTAGACAGCGCTCGCTATGATGGACCCCGAGAAGGTGAGGAGGACAATCTGCACCATCAGTCAGCAGGGGTGGTAATTGGACAGGCGGCGCAGCCATTTGCACTCACCACCCAGGTGTCACTCCTCCCTCTATTGACGAGCCAGCGGGTAATCTGACCCGAGGCCTGGATGACGAGCAGCGTGCAGAACCCCTCCAACAGCTGGAATACGGGACCCGAGTATCTCAGCACGTTGTCCCAGGTGCCCAGCATGACCGTCTCCAGCACGCCGTCCTTGCCAAACATCCACTCGGTCCAGCTCGTGCTCTTGGAGTGGAAGAGGCCGCCCATTGTCCTCTCCACCCAGTTGGTGCTCCCCGCATCGACTGCGAACTGGCCGAGCGCCCAGATCAGCAGCGTCGGGATGACGATCCATTGCGACAGTCGGAGGGCGGTCGATACGGTCCAGCCGAGTCGCGACTTGTCGGGGGTCACGATTCGGATGGCTGAGTAGGCGAGGTAGTAGATGAAGAGCGAGAGGCTGTAGGCCAGCCCGCTGTCTCGGCCGCCGACATCGAAGGCGACGGGGATGGAGAGGACGACGCTGAAGAGGAAGACGGAGCCGAAGATGACGCTGAAGAACCACCACATCGATACGGCGGGACGGCTGGCGGAGGCCGTGCCGACGGGGACGAGGGCGAGGATCGATGAAGAGCCTTTTTGCACACGCAACGTTGGTACAGTCCACGACAACCAGCACAGAGATGCGATATCCCTGGTGCAGTCTCGTGCTTCGCCCGAGTCAACGGCGCCAGCGCAGGCAAGAACTGTTGGACGCTTCTCGTTCCTCTGTGGTGCCGTCGTGCGTCGCTGTCGTTCGAGCGCAAGCACGTGGCTTGATGTTGATGTTGAATAATACAACTTGTAGCCGCCGTGTTTTTCTTGCGAGAGGACACGGCAAGTCGTTGCTTATCAGGGGCTTATCGGCACGTGAAAGCAAGCTGGGCGTGGACGGCGTTGGCAGCGGGCGGGGGGCGATGATGTTCCCGCAAGATGCAGCTGGACAAAATGACACCGTTGAGTGCAGCGAGACGTCATTAGAGTATGGCTTTGTCATAGTGTACCCAAGGATCCAAGGACGCGCTGCACCTGCATCCAGATCGGAGGAATGGTCGCGTGGGCTCTGCTGCGACTCGTCCAATATGCACACGCTAGATAGGTTGGAGTTGGCCGGCTTGCTTCAGTGGTCGCGCTCGGTGTGGAGGACCCCTCAAACCCCCTGTGAAGGCGGGGACAGCAGCGATCTGGGCACTTATGCGATTAAACCAAACTGCACCCAACCCACCCAACCCAGGCGGCAGGTACGTTCCTTAGCCAATCATGCCAGATCTTGTCTGTCCGGGCAACCATACGACGCCGCCGTCTCCGCACACAACCTCACACCTCCATCATCCGTTTTTGCTGCAAAATCCCTCCTGGCGAAACCGTGCCTCTGTCCGCGCTCAGCAGTGGTTGCGACGCAGTTTGCATCGCAGTGGAAGCCCCGATACCTCTTTTACATGACTTGCACTGACACTTGCGCTTTTAGGGACGTGCTGGGCCGTTGCCGGGAAGAAAACTGCGTTGTTCGTGAACTGCTTTCTCGAGGCCCCCAATCAGCAGCCGAGAACCGCCCGGGGTCTACTGCCATTGTAGGCTTGACCACACGTCGCTGGCTGCCGCCGAAACACCAAGAAGTGTGCGAAGAAAGCATCTCGAGGAGTCACAAAGTGCACAGCGGAGGTAGTCAACCTTATTATGCGGCAAGCGCCGCATTTCAATGCACCTGCACATCGTGGACACATGGATGCAAGTCGTGCCGCACCATGACGAAGGTGGCAACTTCACATTGCCTCGAATGCATTGCATGCTGTTCCTGTTGCCATACCATTCGGTGGTTCCCTTGCTGTGCTGCCAACGCCTCGATGCTGTTGTCGCTGTTGTGCGTTGGCGATGCGGATGCGTCGATGCGGCGTGCAATTCTGGGCTTCGGCACTGCGGATGCGTTGATGCGGCGTGCAATGCTGGGCTTCGGCACTGCGTGGGGGATGAACTGCTGAGTTTGGACTCGCAGCAGGGCACTTGGCTGTGCTAGCACCTGGTACCCGACCCCCTCCCGCGTGTCCAGCGCCAAAGGGTTATATACAATAATAAAACAGCAGTGTTCAACGGGGAGCAGGGGCGTCGTCAGGAAGCGATCAGGTCAAACTGCTCCCCCAGGAGGATATGGTCGAGTGGTTAAGGTGGATCGAGTACGCAAACCGTAAAACCGTAAAACCGTAAACGACGAGCCCACGGGTCGATTCGAGACTCGATCGATCAGCATAGAGGAGGAGCCTAGCACGACGGGTCGCCCTCCCTATCCGTCCAACACAGAGGTAGGGGGTCCCAATACGACGGGGCCCCCGAACTGTTTTGCAATTTTGCCGAATTTTTTATTGCATTATATTGTACGCATGCATTCATTCTTTTAGTGCTTCTGATGCGTTTTGGTGTTTTTTGCGTGACCTGGAGTTGTGTCGTGCGGCTGTCGTGGACGGTGATGATGGGGGGTTTGTCTGCCAAGGACGCCCGCCTTTGCTCTTTTTTGGTTTGAGCCACAGCCGATGCACGAGGGAAAAAAAGCATCATGGGAAAGAAGAGATGGTAGAGAGGAGGCGTATGAAGTGCTTTATCCCGTATCGGGCGTGTTGGTGATGCAATGACGGTGCGGGCAATTGGGGGAGTGGAAGACCTGCTTAGCACGGCAGGAGGAGGAGACGGCTTTACGAGTTCAGCTGCTGCACCGGGGAGACGATTGGCTCGGGCTGGTAAGCTTAAAGGACATACTCGTATGGACCGAGCTGGACCCAGCGCCAGACCGGGGCGAGGATTGCGTGACACGCGCCGCCATGGCGTCTTTGCGATGCGTGAATTCTGCGTGGGCAGGCAAGCCTCAAGGGGCATCGGCAGACCCCTGATACCAGTACGCGATGCTGGGGAGCATGTACGTGGTCTCACGACATGGACGGAAGCACCTACGAGTACGAGTACGAGGAGAGCAGGACTGGCGCCGCCGCATTCCAGCGACCGAAGATGGAAGCTCCCCGCCACGCCATCTCGGGCAAGGCGATGATGATCGGCGCACATGGCCCCGTAGCGGGTCCAGCCCACTACGCCCATCCAACGCGCGTCCGCAAGCAGCTCGCGCAGCATCTGAATCGTGGAGCAAGGGAGAGGCCATGACGAAGGCGGCCGCGCCGTTGGACGCATTGCGAGTATAACGGGGCGTGGGGGGCATGAGGAGTTGGTCCTGGGGCTGGCGAGATGAGATCTCCAGCAGGATGCCGCCAATTCCGAGGTGTGGGAGCTCTCCCCTTTCTCCTCCTCCCTCGCGGCCGACTCGTACGAGTACATTGTCAATTGCAGTTGAATCGCCCCGCCGAAAGGCTAGACAGGCATCCACCTGTCGCTACGAGTACGAAGTACGAAGTACGTGCTGCTGACGGGCGTTGGTTGCCTCGCCGCGGTTGCCGCCTTGCTCCATGCATGATACTACTTGGTACAAGAGCCTTGCGGATGACTGTGATTGCTGGAGGCGTGCCTTTGCGGATCCATAACACTTGTTCGCACCTCTTCAAAACGCGAACAACCCCCCTCTGGTCCTCGGCATTGATACCGTTGTGCAGCATACTCGACGGCATCCAGATATGTCAGAAAAGACGCCCCCCCCCTCCGAGTCCCCGGCGGCCCACGACTCCGAGTCCTTGGCCGACGAGGCCACCGCGCCGACCTCGTCCTCGCTCATGGCCGCCATGTTCGGCGGCAAGGACGTCACCGTCGGCCCGCGCATCGCGCCGCTGCCGCCGTGGGTCAAGAGCGACGGCGGCTCGGACAGCGACGAGTCGAGCTCGGCCATCCTCAGCCGGCAGCTCGCGTCCGAGGACGGCGCGTCGATCCAGTACCGCACGTGCAGCTGGCAGAAGACGGCCGCGCTGCTCTTCAGCGAGTACATCTGCCTCGCCATCATGAGCTTCCCCTGGTCGTACAGCTTCCTCGGGCTCGTGCCCGGGCTGGTGCTGACGGCCGTCGTGGCCGCCGTGGTGCTGTACACGAGCCTCGTGCTGTGGGAGTTCTGCCTGCGCCACCCGGAGGTGCGCGACGTGTGCGACCTCGGCCAGATGCTCTTCTGGGGCCAGGGGTGGGCGTGGTGGGCGACGGCCGTCATGTTCGTCCTCAACAACACCTTCATCCAGGGGCTGCACGTGCTCGTCGGCGCCGAGTACATCAACACCATGAGCGAGGGGCACGCGGTCGGCGGGTGCCGCACCGTCGAGTTCAGCGTGGCGGTGACGCTCGTGTGCTGGCTGGCGTCGCTGCCGCGCACCTTCAGCATGATGTCCAAGCTGGGCACCGCGTCGGCGCTCTTCACCTTTGTCGCCGTCATCCTGGCCACCATCTTTGCCGGCATCCAGGGCCGCCCGGCGGGCTACGACCCGGCCAAGGGGGAGCCGCGCGTGACGGCGCTGCCGGTGCACAGCACGACGTTTGTGCAGGGCATGGCGGCCTTTCTCAACATCAGCTACACCTTCATCGGGCAGATCACGCTGCCGAGCTTCATCGCCGAGATGCGCGACCCACGGTACGTCCGTCCCCCTGACCCCTTGACTCCGCGTCTCGTCCGCCATGGTTCCAACACGCCGAGTTAGCGAGTTCC
This sequence comes from Tolypocladium capitatum, assembly GCA_002901185.1. Lineage (NCBI taxonomy): Eukaryota > Fungi > Ascomycota > Sordariomycetes > Hypocreales > Ophiocordycipitaceae > Tolypocladium > Tolypocladium capitatum. The sequence continues at coordinate 15,159 of NRSZ01000390.1, read as the reverse complement.
CCAAGTCGCTCTGGGCGTGCACCGTCGCCGAGGTCATCACCTTTAGCATCGTCGGCGCCGTCATCTACGCCTACACGGGCAACCAGTACGTGACGGCCCCGGCGTTTGGCTCGCTGCACGACCTGTACAAGAAGGTGTCGTTTTCCTTCATGATCCCGACCATCATCTTCCTCGGCTGCCTGTACGCGTCGGTGACGGCGCGCTTCGTCTTCTTCCGCGTGTTCCGCGGGTCGCGGCACCTCAACGACCACACGCTCGTGGGCTGGGCGTCGTGGGCTGCCATCCTGCTGGTGACGTGGATCCTGGCCTTTATCATCTCGCAGGTCATTCCGTTCTTTTCGTCTCGTGGGTTTCCCCGTCCTGTGGCGAAGCCGAGAACGGCAGCGGTCCGTACTGACAAGGGCAGTCCTCTCCGTCATGTCGTCGCTCTTCGACAGCTGGTTCGGCTTCATCTTCTGGGGCGTCGCCTACTTCCGCATGCGCACGGCCGACCGCGCCGCCGGACGCCGCCGCCGGCCCGCGCTCGACTACCTGTCCATGGCGCTCAACGCCGTCATCGTCCTGACGGGCTGCTTCTTCCTCAGCGCGGGCACGTACGCCAGCGTGCAGGGCATCGTCGACTCGTTCAACGCGGGCGAGGTGGGTGGCGTGTTTTCGTGCAAGAGCAATGCCGTGTGAAGCCGTGTGGCGGGAGGCAGAAGCGGAGAAGAGGGGGAGACGGGGTTGTTTATGCATGTGATGTCAGTTGTCGACGCCGATTTCCTTGGATGTGGTATATGTTGTCGGATGGGTATATGGGTGGTGGCGCGTCTTGGCAAGCTCGGCGACGCCTACAGATCGAGCGGCTTGCATACGCTGCAGGCATTGGGAGCGACCGGGACAGAGAGCCACGGGGCTCGCTCCCGAGGTACGGACTACGGTTTACATTCGATGCTCTGAGCATCGCGGGGGCGGCGAGATGGGACTCAATGGTATATCCAGCTGCGCGCGGCGAGCCTCAATCCATCGGGCTGCTGCCGCCGCCGCGCTGAGATGTACTCGCAGCGCGCGTCGTGCCACGGCCTTGCCTGCGCCGACCTGTAGCCCGAGCACGGTGGAGCGTAGGTGGTCCTCGTAGGCGGTGCCGGAGACCGTCGTCGTCGAGCGACGCGGGTCGCGCTGTAGTCCGGTTTCGGCACGCCCTCGGACGGCCGAAAGGCGCCCGCGGCTCCCACTTGGCCACGCGACTCCGAGGCCAGTCCATCAATCAATCCCTGCGTGCCCGCTGGTCGTCGGGCCGGGACCCTGCGTTCCTCAATCAGCCCACCGTTCGCCACGCGACACGCCCAGCCGCCAGGGGCTCCGTTTTGGCGCGCTGCCTCCCGCCACCACAGGCCACCACAGACCTGCCCCGCTCTGGGCCCCTGGGCGCGGGCCGGGCAGACACCGGCGAGACAAACATTTCTGCCTCGCCGAACCTACGAACCAACAACCCTACGAACCTACGAACCTACGACCTGGCATCAATGCTGCGGCGCATCTTTGCATCTACCCGTACGTATCCTGCGCTGCCGTGAGCTCGACCCCGACGCCGCCGAGGAGAGCGCCTCACCTTTTGCCCGTCCTCCCTCGCCTCGACTCGAGCCTCGTCGACGCATCGTCCACGCCCGCGATGCCGCCGACTACCTCCGCGACCGTCACCAAGGGCGACACCTCGCCGCCCGAGGGCGACGCCAACCCCAAGCATGACTTCTTCTGGACCTACACCGAGGAGCCGCACCGCACGCGCCGCCTCGCCATCATCAAGGCCCATCCCGAGGTAGCCCTCCACATGTCCCCAACCACCATCCGTCCGAGTGGCCCGCTGACACGCGCAGATCACCAAGCTCTGCGGCCCCGAGCCCCTGACCAAGTACCTCGTCGCCGGCGTCGTCGCCATGCAGGTCTTCTGGGCCTGGTACCTCGCCGCCACGCCCTTCTGGTCCCTCAAGTTCTGGGCCGTCGCCTACGTCTTCGGCGCCACGGCCAACCAGAACCTGTTCCTCGCCATCCACGAAATCTCCCACAACCTGGCCTTTCGCAGCGCCCTCGCCAACCGCCTGCTTGCCATCTTTGCGAACCTGCCCATCGGCATTCCCTACAGCGCGTCGTTCCGCGTACGTCTCCCGGCTCCAGTCACGTAATGCACGACGAGCCTGTGAAACTGACGACCGGTGTAGCCCTACCACCTCACCCACCACAAGTCCCTCGGCGTCGACGGCCTCGACACCGACCTCCCCACCGCCTTCGAGGCCTTCATGCTTGACTCCATCCTCGGCAAGGCCTTCTTCTGCACCTTTCAGATCTTCTTCTACGCCATCCGCCCCATGGCCGTCTACCGCGTCCCCTTCACCTGGGTCCACTACGTCAACCTCGTCACCCAGGTCGCCTTCGACCTCGCCCTCGTCCGCCTCGCCTCGCCCACCGCTCTTCTCTACCTCCTCCTCTCCTCCTTCCTCGCCGGCAGCCTGCACCCCCTCGCCGGCCACTTCATCGCCGAGCACTACGTCTACGAAACCGTCACGCCCACCATGCGCGACCCGGCCAGCGGCGTCCCCGTCCCCGAGACCTTTTCCTACTACGGGCCCCTCAACTGGCTCACCTACAACGTCGGCCTGCACAACGAGCACCACGACTTCCCCGCCGTGCCCTGGACCCGCCTCCCCGCCGTCCACGCCACCGCCAAGGAGTTCTACGAGGGCCTGCCTCGCCATGAGAGCTGGTCATATGCCATCTGGCGCTTCATCTGGGACGACAGCGTCGGCATCAACTGTCGTGTCAAGCGCAAGAACGGCGGGCGCATCGTCGGGGGCACCGTCAGCTGGAAGGAGTCGGAGGTGCAGGCATAACCTGGCATGCAATTCTCAAGCGGTGGAACACGGACTGGTTTGCGTTTTGCATCATTGTCTACCTTTTGACGGCCTGGGGTTTCTGTCGTCGGGACCGTAATCTCTCTTTCATTCGTTGGAGAGGTGTGAGCATACCACCTGGGGATCCATTCGGCGTTTGGGGAGAATCGGCCGTCGTTGGAATAGCGAACGACTGACTAATAACGGGGCCCTGAAATGCAGCCCTGCCTTTGAATAGAATGCATCACGAAATGTTCGCTTTCCGCCTCTCACAGCCCCGAGTCACAGATTACCACGAAGAGCCCAGCGCTACAAAGAAAATCCCATGATAAACGCAGAGTCGTAGATGTAGCTAGTACAGAGCACACAAGGACTGGCCAGCTACTCGATATTCGAGAATTCACTCCCCACCGTATGCGCATGCTTCCCCAGAGCCGAGACAGCCTCCTCCTCCCTTCTCCGCATGCGCACCACCCCCTGAGCGCTGTTGACACATGTATTCCAGAGCGCCGTCTGGCGTCGGCCCATATTAACCATGCGCCCCTTTTCCCTACTTCTGCCGGTGGCTGCTGTGTCGTCATGTCCCCGTCGCAGTTGTGATTCGTGGGAGGGAAAGGCATCGATCGCCTCTCTCAATTTCCCGTCGTTAATGTCGTGGAGCCCGCGCCGCCCCCCTCGAGATCGGCTTAGAAGAAGAGGTACGCCAGCAGGAAGCTCAGCAGGCACAGGATGGCGACGGTCTTAACGGACACACCTTCGGGCTGCTTGACGGCCTGTGCGACCTGGCCGCCCGGCTTCCTGACCTCGGCCGTGGCGGCGGGGACGTTGCGCTGGCGGAGCCCGCTGTCCTTGAGGTTTGCGATTTGGGTCTCAGCTTGGGCCAGCTTGGCCTTGAGCTCTTCGTAGGCAACTTGGGCGGTCTCGGGCACGGCAGTCGCCACGGAAGTGGCCGCTTGGGAGACGGCGGACTTGGGGCGATCTGACTTGTAGTCGTCGTCATCATCCTTGGCGTCGTCTGACGTGTACGGAGGCGGGGCGGAAAGGGGCGTCGACTCGGCGTTGGGTCTGGGCGACGAGTATGTGCGCGACGCCTCGGGAGTGTCGCTGGCCTATGCAGAATGTCAGTAGCACTCCCCGATGAGTGACGACATGTCTCCTGCATACCCCATTGACTATCGGCTGCTTGCTCGGTGTCGCAAGCACGGGCTGGATGGCGCTGGGGCCCTGGTCGTGGCTGCCGCTGACGGCGAGCCAATTGACCCGAATCTTGCGCTCCTGAATCTGGCCTTTTTCCACCGAGTCGAGCTGCGAAGACGTGGGTCAGCCTTGGCCGTGGGAATTGCTCCGAAAGTGCCGCGCTCACCACCGATGTGATGCTGGCAAACTCCTTGTCGGGCGTGATGGGCGCGGCCTGGACCAGGAACTTGTCGCGACATCTCGCGTCTAGCGGAGGGTCTGCCTTCATCGCCTGCAGGAGGACTGTTCCGTGTCAGTCGCGGACGGGGGTATAGATGCGGGCATGCGCAGGCGCACGTACCGGTGACATCAAAGTCCTGCCCGGGCTCGATGCGGCCGGCATTTGGTCGCACGCAATATCTGTCGAGGGTCAGACGACACGGAGATGGATCGCACGGAGTTTTTGGGCACGGCGTACTGTTTCGGGGCCGTGGTTTTGACCTAGAGAACACATTAACACGACGATTACGACACTTGCGCTGCGACAGCTCCCAATGGCGGCGTTACCTTGAACGCAAGTGGTGACGAGGTCGGGTTCTTGATGGTGAGGGTCTGCGAGACCTCGACGGTGAAGGGGCCTGCGCATCGGGTCAGCGCGGTCAATACCAGCGAGTCTCCTCGGCTCGGTCGCACATACGCCGAAAATTCAGCTCAGAGGGCTCGACATCGACCGACATGATGGCGAGGCTTGGCCGTGATCCTCGGTATGCTGCTTGATGCGATGAGTTGGAGGAGTGGGGAGAGGCAGCCGTGGCCTGAAGTACGAGGCGTAGCACGCAGGCACCGAGGAAGGAGGAGAAGAGAAGATGACTCGATTACTCGTGCCTGCTTCCGTGTGTCGAAGGAGCGCAGCGCAGCAGGAAGCGGACGAGAGAATATCAAGGTCGAAGAAGAAGGGAAATGTGCGACGTCAGGTGGCGGGTGTTGAAGGTTGCCAGAGCCAGGTACGGAGGCGCCGGTTCTCCAGAACCTCGGACCAGTCAGTAGGCAGGCCCCGTGAAAGTCACCTGGAACGGCCAGCTGAGCGGTGGCTGCCAGGGCCTGACTAAGACCGCTCGGATTAGTAACCCCGTGCCTGCTGGTCTGCTCACCGCCCGATTCTGCACAGTTGGCACGACGTCGCCGGATTGTCCACCACTGCGCACATCCCATCCATATTGCCACTCCGGCTCCGAATCAAGAGTTGTCCCGATAAATATGCAGAATAGATAGGCATGTCATTGCCGCCATGAACTGGCATGCCTACGCTTCTCGGCGAGGCGCTGCTAGCAGAGGCAATGTTGTCCCAGACAGGGCAGAAAGACAGGGCTTCGGATTAGCCGCTGTACTGCCGACGCCAGAGGCGCCACCCTGCGGTATGACGACGTGCCGCCGTGTTGTTTACCTACAGCCTCTGGATCGCGTGGCTGGCTTTCCTTCAAAAGACAACTCGGTCGCCAAAGATAGTTAACACAATCTCTCGAGTCAACATTCTGCTGCGGCTCAACCACACTCTTCGCACCCGCCGCCATCTCACTGCTGCTCTCACCTCACACTGCCTTACCCCACCATCGACCAAACGACTTCACACTTCTCCGCCGCCGCGATGCCGACAGATCTGGAGCAGCTGCTCGACATGGGCTTCGACAAGACTAGATCCGAAATTGCTGTCAAGAAGACCGGGGGACGTACGTCAATCCTACCTCTTCCATCCATCTTCTCCGTACTGACATGCCGCAGTGCAAGGAGCACTTCAGTGGCTCGAGGACAACCAGGACAAGTCCCTGGACGAGATCCAGGCCGCCGCAGAGGCGAGCAAAGACGACGACGAGGATGACGCCGACACACGGGCTCAAATCGCAGAGCTCGAGACAGGACAGGGCCCGGCCCGCTCGCTCATCTGCAACGACTGCGGCAAGCGCTTCCGCAATCACGGCCTAGCAAGCTATCACGCCACCAAGACGTGAGCCAGACCTCCATGCACGATGCTACGAGACCCCTCAATGACGTGATTTATGCAGCGAGCACACAGACTTTTCAGAGTCGACAGAGGAAATCGCCCCCTTGACGGAAGACCAGAAGAAGGCCAAGCTCGAGGAGCTGCGCGAGCGCCTCAAGGCCAAAAAGGTTGCCTTGTCCATGAAGGACAAGGAAGAGCACAAACTCAACGAGGTACGCCGACTTCCTCCTACAACAACAGCTCGGGATTCATCACTAACCAGGACGTGTAGAAAATCCGCCTAAAGGCCACCAAGGAGACGCAAGACCTCAAGGAGGAGCTCGCGCGCAAGGAGCAGATCAAGGAAGCCGCCAAGAAGCGTCAGGAGAAGCTCGAGGACCTCGAGGCCAAGAAGCGCATCAAGGCCAGGATCGAAGCCGACAAGGCCGAGCGCCGCCGCAAGGCAGAGGATGCCAAGGCCGCGCGCGAGGGCAGAATCCCCGAGCCTACTGCCGCTCCAGCTGCTGCTCCCGCTCCCGCCACCGCGCCAAAGCCCAAGTCGGACCGCACAGAGGCCCGACTGCGGCTGCAGACCGAGTCGGGCAACATCACGAAGACGCTGCCGGCCGAGACAACGCTGTTTGAGCTGGCGCAGCTGGTGGAGGGCGAGACGGGCACGCCCGTCACGAGCTTCTCGACGACGTTCCCCAAGCAGACGTTTGAGGGCAACCTGGACATGTCCAAGACGCTTAAGGAGGCTGGATTCGTTCCTTCGTCGGTGCTCATTGTCAAGCAAGGGTAATGCGTGGGGGGCTGACCTGGGAAGCGACATGCATAGCAGAGGCGTTTTGGCAGGGGCAAAGGCCGAGGTGCAGGCGGAAACGAGGCGATGAGCAGAACAGTTGAGGCCATGTAGTTCAGACCGATACACCAATGGAGATGTCGAGGCACATTCATGACAAGAAGCTGTGGTGTTGTCACGTAGAGTGTACGCCACCTCCCAAGCCTAGATACACATCACCCGTCACAGTTCAAGAGTGGGTGCACACGAAACACTCCCCGTCTTCAACGCCAACCGGCACGCAGTGTGGAATTTCTTTTGGTTTCTCCAGAGCCGTTTATTGACCAATTCTCCGCCCGCGTGCAAACTCCGTCGTCGAGTGCATCCATCATATCATCGTATGAACGGGGCTACTCTGTCCAGGCCGCAGGATATACCCCGCCGTCTCCATCCTGTATGATCGATCGATTGTCGCGAACCCCGAAGCCATGCAGTTGAAGTACAAAGAAGCAAGAAAACAGTCGTGGCGGGGTTGTTTAGTCGAAGAGACCGAAACCCATGTCCTCGTCAGACTCCTCCTTCTCTGTGGGATTGTCAGCAAGCTGCAAAACATGTCGCGCCAGGGAATATTAGTGTGTGACGCACCCTCTTCCTTCTCCTCGGCAGCAGGGGCAGCGGCTTCACCGCCAGCGGCAGCGGCACCGGCGGCAGCGGGAGCAGCAGCACCGCCACCGGAGCCGACGTTGACGAGCATGTCCTTGATGTCCTTGCCCTCCAGAGCCTGTACCAAATCAGCGACACACATTCGAGGCTTGCGCGGTTCGGCCGTACCTTGGCGAAGATGCTGGTCCAGATGGGCTCAACATCCTGGACGTTGGCGGCCTTAATCAGGGTCTGGAGCTTGTCGGACTGTATACCGCCAAAATATTCGAATTAGCCTCCAGCACCGTCAAGAATTGCGCCGAGTCCGTGTCCAGTCGCTGTCGCGATGCTGGATTTGTTCGCAATCGAGACTTACGGTGACTTCGACGCCATCGTCGGCGAGGATCAGCGCCGCGTAGGACGAAGCGAGCTCTGCGTGAGACATTGCGACTGAGGTTTTGTCGAGAGGCGTGCGGTGATGGAGATGTCTGCGCGATCGTTCGTGGTGGGTGCAGTAATTATCACCAAAGCGGGCTGGCCACAGAAAATTACCCTGGTCGCGAAATTCGCCTAGAGGGCTTCAAGACCTAAACCAGCGGGGGCCAACCGTTTTTCCGGGCGCCGAGGATGCCAGGGCGCTGATTGGTTGGTTTACCTCTGCCAATCAGCAGCGGATGGGTGGGCCCGACGCACACGCACGAACCCCACCTACGAGTAGAGGAAGTTACCCCACCATGGAGTCACTCAGTCGGGTTTGGTGCCGGCAACAACCCATCACTTCAACTGAGGCCTCGCATCCATACCTTGCGGCAGCAGAACATATTCGTTGCTGGAACTTTCCATATCTACGGGCTGCATCTCCAGGAGCGCTCCCCCATTTACCATCCCCCCCGTGTGTCGCTCGACTCCGCAGGCGACGATACCCAGACACAACATCGCAGCCTTCCGAGCTCGACCGAGTCGGCGTCTGAGCAACCGCGCCCCCCCCCACCGCGCCTCTTCGACAAATCTCCCCGGAAGGCCTGGAACCTCGAGTCTTTGACATCGCCTTGCACGACTGGTCCACTGCTTGATTAATCCGAAGCCTCTTGTACCCGTCCGAACCCACCATTCTATCCCATTACACGCCAGCCTCTCCGACTCCAAGGCCGTCGGCATGGACTCACCAGCAGTTCCGGCCCCGCGGGACGCCCGGGAGCGGGCCATCTTGGATCGCCTCGTCATTATTCGCGACCAGCTCTTGCTGCTGAAGCAAGACCGTACCACGTATATTCGCAGCCAGGACATCATCCCCCTCTACGACCAAACGATTGAGCAGGTCAAGGAACTCACCACTACCCGTGCGGAGTCTAGAAGCCACGAGGAGAACCGACGTATGGCACAACCACCACCATTCTAGCTGCCCTCCCGCGCGGGTACACTAACATTGCTTACCGTAGTGGACAAGGTGCTGGAGAGCTGCTTTCAGCTACTCTCTCTCTTCTACCTGACCATCGGTCGCAACAACGAGGCCCCCGCCACCTATGCCCTGACCTCGACGATCAAGCGACTGCTCGACCACCTTTCTGAGGCCGACCTCTACTCCGCCAAAGACTTGGAGAGCGTCAAGTCGACGCTCGCAAAGCTAGCAAAGAGCATCAGCCAAGCCCGGGATGAGGAGGGGTCGGCGGCCCAGCACTCGCCATATCTGCTCGCGCTCTTGTCGAAGAGAGTAGAGCGATGCCAAGTGACGTTGGCCAACCTGCAGAAGCGACTGGAGCGGATTGGAGAGCCGCTTCTGATGATGCACGAGAAGATGATTTCCATACTGCGCCAGATTTCCATGGCAAACACAAAGGCAAAGGTGGGTCACGCGCATTGCATGCATGAGACAGAACGTGACTGACATGTTCCCTCCGGGCGCAGTTCTCCACGAGCGAGGTTCAAAAGCTGCGCAAGCAGCTCGTGGAGATTGGCGAGCAGCGCAAGGACGGCAAGTTCACTGCCGAGGACGGCACGGAGCCTCCGGGAGGTGCCGAGATCTGTGATCTGTACAACCGTTGCCTCAAGTGGTCCGACCTGGTCTTGGAACGGTAAGTGCAAACCCCGCAGCCTGAGCAAACGTGCATGTTCTGACGCCGTTAAAAGTAAGGGCGATGTTGCCGATCAATGGCGCCCGACGTACGATGCGCTCGTCGGAATTCGCAACGACTTGGAGAAGCTTTCTCTGACGCAGGCCTGGTCGCTCCGTGAGACGGACCTGTACGACTTCCAGCGCCAGCTCGACAAGATTGACGAGAGCCGCGAAAATGGCAACTTCAACGACGACAGGGGCCGGCCTGCGGACCTGTGGACGCAGCGGACGATGCTGTACCTGATCCGACGAAGCTACGCTTACATCTACTCGTTTATGCTTGCGTCCGAGCCCGTGTCAGAGGCGCTGCTGCCCGTCTACAACCAGCTGCAGACATTGAAGCGATGCCTCATTGAAGTCAAGAATAACGGCGGCGTCTCTTCTGTCCGAGAGCTGTACCCGTACAGCATGAAGGTAAACCCGTTTCCCAACGCTTCTTTCGTGGTCATTTCTGACGTGATACAGCTCAACTCTCTCGACAACATGCGAGTCGACGGCAAGTTCGTGATTAACGGTGACGTGCCAGAAGGCCAGGGCAGTGTTTGCGAGCTCCTGGCCGAGTGCTTCGACCTCAATTACGACTTAAGAGTGGCCGCCGAGGAGGGCTCTAACGGAGTGTAGGGCGGTCAACCCTTCCATCCAAACACGGAATTCCGGTATTATGATTGATGCCACCGTTTCCCTACCATCGTTTCTCGCTTTCTCCGTCATCGCTTTCTCCGTCATCGCTTCTCGGGGAACGGCTCGCCCGGAGCTGGCCGCCGATCCATGGTTGCGTTTCTGTCTTTTGCGTTTGTGTCTGTTATTGTCTTTTTGGAGGGGCATGACGGCTGTTTTGTTAAGACTTGAGGCTTTCCAGCAATGGGGTACGGGTCAGCTGTGCTGGCTCTACTGAGTCAACGATGAGGAACGTGTTAGAATAGTTATTGGGTTTGGGGCGGCACGTTGGCGTGTCGTGCGCAAATGAATCGATTCCAGGTTTTATTGCTTCCCCCCTGCCTATACTATTCTATGGGCTCCTGAAGGCGGACTTGAAGGGGTAGATTTGGGCCTGCGATGGGTTAGCAGGACGTGGCATCCTCTCGAGGGTGGGGGGAGGCTCGCCTTTTCGGTGTCCCATACTCCGGACGTGGTGTACACGTCCTCCCTCAGCTGCTTGAGGACGGCTTCCTCGGACTCGGCGACGCAGACGAGGGTGCTGCCCATGAAGTCGAAGTTGCTGGCATCGTCATCCTTGGGAACGCTGTTGAGCAGGGCGCCTGTCGAGCGTTACATCAGCGCCTCGATTCGTGCCACCAGACGCAGTTCAGCATGAGATTAAAATTGCTAACCTCCCATCTTCCATGCACCAGACTCGATGTTGGGGCCCATGTTCTTCAAGTGCAGTCTTTTCGACACAGCGTCAGCGATTGGGTGGTTTTGATTTCAAGAGGCAAGCAAACGACGTACGGCCGCACCTCGAGGCGCTTGGCATGCATGCCGGGCTTGTCAGGGACGATGACGAGGAACTCGTAGGTGCGCGCGGAGGAGGAGGCCATGGTGCGGATCTGGTGCTGGGGGCGGGAGAGGAGCGAAGCGAGGCGTGGTGCGGCGAGGCGGGCGGCCATGGCTTTGTGGAGGGAAATGGTTGGTGGTTGGTTGTTGGTTGTTGGGCGACCGTGTTATACGTATTATGCATGTGCCCGATGCGATGGGTGGACGGGAGGTGCGCCCTTTGAGATGAGGGGCCAGGTGCAGGGTAGGCTAACCCGGGCATGAGAATCATGAAGTCGGCATTGATGTTTGTTGTATCTACTCCGTAGCTGGCGATGAAATATTCCAATTGTGCCAAGCACTCCTGACTACCACATCAGCTCATGCCATATTCTCTGCTGTGTAGCCAATCTTTGCGATCCATGTCGAGCACAGTCGAACCAGAGACCACGTCCACAGCACGCGACCAGACCGTGCTGGGTTGAGACGCATCCGGCGAGCCGGAGGGGATGCGGTAGGCTGCGGGGGAGAACGAGCACGGGAACTGGGCCATGGGGGCATAGGTCTGTGATGCGAGGTAGCATATAGATGAGAACTGCTCATGGGTGGGCTTTGAGCAGACGAGACTGGTCCGTGTTCGCATTGCCATGACGTAGTGAGTCGGTCAGGCGCGCATTCAACCCGAAACCCTATGCCATGGCTTGTTCATTCCGGAGAACCTTGTTCATTCCGGGGAAACGTCGACGCATCGCCAGCAGACGAGGGTCAATGTACTTGGTAGACGGGCGCCCCATGCCCGAGGACAAGCAACGGGCGGCTCGGAACGGCGCCAGGGCGCCAATGACGCGAAAACCGACATCCCCGGCTTCCACTTTGGGCTTCCAGAAGCCTGGGGATTGGCGGGGTCCGTCGCCCGCAGCCCGCATGTCACGCCAGTTGGGCGCTAAAACGCTGACTGACTCGAGACCTTCAGCGGCCACCCTGGCTGGACCTCACCGGGCCGCCCACTGTATTATCGCGCCAGTTGTGGACAACCTCTGGTCCAACCCCCTCCTCCGCATCCATCGACAGCCACATCCGCGTGCAGCGTCCGCGACTCGCCGTCGTCTTCCTGCATGTGTAGACGGTGCATGCTGCCGGCCGCTCGCTCTCCGTCATGGCAGAGGTGGACGCCGCGCCCACCTTTGGCGCCGAGCTGAAGGTGCGTCTCCGGAGCCGACGGCCTCGTCAGTCGCTCGGGAGGAACAATGGCTGGCCGGCCGACTGACCTCTCTCGCAGGATGGCTTCAAGCCCGCCAGCGCCTGGGTCGGCCACGGCATCGCGTGGCTCGACGACATCCAGCAGTTCTACCGCGAGCGTGCCGCCATCGAAAAGGAGTACGGCGCAAAGCTGAGCGCCCTCGCCAAGCGCTACTTTGAGAAGAAGAACAAGCGCACCTCGCTGCTGAGCGTGGGCGACACGCCGGCCATGACGCCCGGCTCGCTCGAGAGGTACCCTGAACCGCATACCCGCGGTTGCGTTGCCTGCTGACAAGATGCGAAAAGCGCCTCCATCACCACCTGGGCCACCCAGCTCACCACCCTCGAGTCCCGCGCCGCCGAGCACGACCGTTACGCCGGCCACCTCATCTCCCAGGTCGCCGAGCCCCTCAAGTACTTTGGCGTCCGCTTCGAGGAGCTGCGCAAGCGCCACGTCGAGTACGCCGACAAGCTCGCCGCCGAGCGCGACGCCTCGTACGCCGACCTGCGCAAGACAAAGGCCAAGTACGACGCTGCCTGCCAGGACGTCGAGGCCAAGCGCAAGAAGTCGGAGTCGCACTACGACAAGGCCAAGGCCCAGAGCGCCTACCAGCAGCAGATATTCGAGATGAACAACGCCAAGAACACGTACCTCATCGCCATCCAGGTCACCAACCGCCAGAAGGAAAAGTACTACCACGACTACGTCCCCGAGGTCATGGACAGCCTGCAGGACCTCAACGAGTTCCGCACCGTCAAGCTCAACGGCCTGTGGGGCGTCGCCGTCAGCCTCGAGGCCGACATGCTGCTGCAGAGCCGCGGCGTGGTGGACCACCTGGGCCAAGAGATTTCGCGCAACGAGCCGCACCTCGACTCCATGATGTATATGCGCCACAACATGGGCTCTTTCCAGGAGCCCCCCGACAAGGAGTTCGAGGCGAGCCCCGTGTGGCACGATGACGACGTCATGGTCGTGGACGAGACGGCCAAGATCTACCTGCGCAACGTCCTGAGCAAGTCCAAGTCGCAGCTGGGCGAGCTGCGGCGCGAGGTGGACAAGAAGCGGCGCGAGGTGGAAAACGTCAAGCGGCTGAAGCAGCGCGTGCGCGAGGGCACCGAGAAGAAGGACGAGGTCGAGGTGGTGCGCACGCTCTTCGCCATGCAAGAGGACCTGCACAGCGTCGACCGCCGGCGGCTGACGGCCGAGGTCGAGACGTCGACCATCACGGCCGTCGTCGGCGACGTGACGCTAGGCGCCAAGAACCACAACTTTAAGGGCCAGACCTTCAAGATCCCGACCAACTGCGACCTCTGCGGCGAGCGCATCTGGGGCCTCAGCGCAAAGGGCTTCGACTGCCGGGACTGCGGCTACACGTGCCACAGCAAGTGCGAGATGAAGGTTCCCCCTGACTGCCCCGGCGAACAGACCAAGGAAGAGCGCAAGAAGCTCAAGGCCGAACGCCAGGAGGCTGCCAACAAGCTCCTCTCGCCCGATCCGGGGCCCCCGTCGCACGTCGCCGAGCTGCCCGACCTGACGCGCTCCAACACGATGAACTCGCTCAGCTCGCGCTCGGCGCAGCGGTCCGTCTCGGGGCGGCACACGCCGGCGGAGGAGGCTGGCGCCGCTGCCGAAACAGAGGCGGCCCCGGGACGGAGCGTCTCGCCTGCGAAGAACCCGACCGGGGGGCGCAGGAGGATGGCGGCGCCTCCGCCGGCGGCGTACATAAGCGAGCCGCCGGGGATTGCCGTCAGCGTCCATGCCAACGGCAACGGCGACAAGGAGGAGAGGAAGGGCAAGATGCTGTATGCCTTCGAGGCGAGCGGCGAGGGCGAGCTGACGGTGCAGGAGGGCCGGGAGGTGGTGCAGCTGGAGACGGATGGTACGTGGCAGCGCTCGCATCCGTCCCATGTACACACGCGCCTTTACTAACACGCCTCGCAGACGGCTCCGGCTGGGTCAAGGTCCGCGCCGGCTACAAGGAAGGCCTCGTCCCGACATCCTACGTCGACTTCTCCCCATCACCACCCCTAGCCGCAGCCGCCGCCGCCGCCGCCCGCCCATCATCCACCTACTCCAACTCCACCACCTCGTCTGCCGCAGGCCCGCCCTCGTCCTCGGCGGCCAAGAAGAAGGGGCCCACCGTGGCGCCCCGGCGCGGCGCTAAGAAGCTCCGCTACGTCGAGGCGCTGTACGGGTACGCCGCGCAGGGCGACGCCGAGCACAGCATGGTCGAGGGCGAGCGCTTCGTGCTCGTCCGGGACGACCCGGGGGACGGATGGGTCGAGGTCGAGAAGGCGGGGGTCACGGCCAGCGTGCCGGCGAGCTATGTCCAGGTCGTGTAACGTGGTGAGTGACGTATAGGCTGTTGCGCTTGGGTATGAGGCGTTGCGGAGAAATTGTGTGATTCAGTCGGGGTGGATGGAGCCATTGCAGGGTGTATATACATATGGACGACTTGCGGTCGTACAGCACGGCATCTCGAGAGGGGGTTACATCACCACCCATGCCCGACATTGCGCCCGCAAGCCCATGGCCAGTCACGATGAGAAGAGATGATAGTCCACAGCCGCGGGCCGCCATTGACGTCAATTTGCCGCAGATAAAAACTATCGCGGCGAGAGGTCTAATATATCGCTAGCGCACAAAGAAAAAGCAAGTTCGTTTTCCACCCATAGAAATACAAACAACCCCATAACACTCCTACCACCGGTCCCGTCCGGGCTTTCGCTAAAAATGGGAAAGAAAACAAGGGAAGCAATCCACTGCGCTTGTCCTCGGCCGCAGGGTAAGTGGGATATTGTCAAAGGCAACCGCCCGTCCGTGTGTAGTCCCTGCCTGGCAACGCCAAGCCGAACGCTTTCGTGCGCGAAATAAAAAGAGCCAAACAGG
>NRSZ01000388.1:32233-52546 GCA_002901185.1 Tolypocladium capitatum | reverse complement strand
TTTGCCCTTTGCCCCCAAATCGACCATCTTGTCCACCCCCCCCGGCACTTGCAGTCCGCACGTCTGCCTCGGCGAAGAGATCCCTAGAAATCGCCTGGCGGCTCTCTCATCTTGCACGATCGATATTCTGTCCCGTGCCGCCCTGGGCCCTGAATTGCCGCGCCTCGTCCCTCCAGCCGCCATCCTCGCATCTGAATATCGTCCTCCCTACCCCTGGACGGCGTTTTGGACCACTGGCAGCACGGCCAAGGACTCGAAAGCCGACCTCTGCCGTTGCGGTCCTCCAGCTCGTATCCGAAGAAAATCTTGTTATCCAACCAACCCAGCCGCCGCACCGACCGAGTCGAAAACTCCCCAACGTTCCTGGCAAGAGTTTGGCAAGAGCTTGCTGAAGAATAGACGCAGAGGGAGGGAGCAATAGGTGGAGCCGCCGCGAACGCTGCTTCAACGCCTTGTTTCGAATAGCCACGGAGCTTCACGACGCCTCTGCGGCTGCCGGTGCCCGATACCCGCGCTACATCGACCGTCGGCGACGTTGCCGTGAACGTCGCGGGTTCTCTTGGAAATAGCAAATCCAATTGACCAGTCTGCGGAGCTGCGTTCCAGCACGCCGTTCGACATGGCGAGCACGAACCCTCAGAATGTCATTCGCAGGTACGACTTTTTAGGTGGTCATGGACAACGTTAGGCCCGGCTGTTGCTGCCGTTTTGACCTTTAAAGGCCACTCTCGGGCAGGGCAAGGTTGGCTAACGTACATCTGTTCCAGGAAGCTGGTCATCATCGGAGACGGAGCCTGCGGCAAAACGAGTCTGCTGAGCGTATTCACGCTGGGCTACTTTCCAACAGTACGTTGCTCTCGTGCACTCCTGGGACTGAATCCACTAACATTGTTACAGCATTACGTGAGTAACTTGCAGAAGCGATGAACGGGAGCGGCCATTAACGCACAACCGCAGATACCCACGGTGTTCGAGAACTACGTTACAGACTGTAGAGTAGACGGCAAATCTGTGCAGCTGGCGCTCTGGGATACAGCCGGCCAAGAGGACTACGAACGGTTACGACCCCTGGCATACTCGAAAGCACACGTTATCTTAATAGGGTTCTCGGTTGACATGCCGGATTCGCTAGACAACGTTAAGCACAAGGTCCGGAATTGAGTCTCCTTGCAGCCGCTCCAAGTCGCACTATGCTGACCCTTCTGTTTACAGTGGATCGAAGAGGCTTCCCGCCTGTGCGCTGGCGTACCTATTATTCTCGTCGGCCTGAAAAAGGATCTTCGCGAAGACCCGGTGGCGATCGAAGAGATGCGTAAGAAGTCGCTACGATTTGTTTCCCCGCACGAAGGCGAGATGACTGCCCGAGAAGTTGGCGCAAAGAGATATCTCGAGTGCTCGAGTCTGAGCGGCGAGGGTGTCGATGACGTATTCGAGGCCGCCACACGAGCCGCCCTCTTGACGTTTGAGAAGGGCGAGGGCTCAGGTTGCTGCGTTATCCTATAAAGCGGTTGGTCTTACGGGCTCGACTTTTCATGGGGCTCCCGCGGGCGGCCGCGTTTGCCAACCTTGGATACTCGTGAGCGCGAGGCACTGCGCACTCGAAACTTGGCTCCCATGCCAGCCCTGTTCACCAATCACTTTTGCACGCTTCCCGGACGGGTTGTTCCTCTCAACATCAAGAGACAACGTCTCCTTTCCCTTTTTCCTGTCTTAATCTTCCGCATCTGCTCTCATCGCCTTCCTTGTGTCGCAGCATCTGGCAAGCGAACCATATTTTTTTTTCTCTCACTCTCTCACTCTCTTTCTTTCTCTACAATCGCGCGGGGCATAGGACT
The DNA here is from genome assembly GCA_002901185.1 of Tolypocladium capitatum. Classification (NCBI taxonomy): domain Eukaryota; kingdom Fungi; phylum Ascomycota; class Sordariomycetes; order Hypocreales; family Ophiocordycipitaceae; genus Tolypocladium; species Tolypocladium capitatum. The sequence goes on along the minus strand of NRSZ01000388.1, from coordinate 50,711 downwards.
GCTTTTCGGCGAGAGCAGCTTCACTCTCTGTATTAATACGATGCGTGGATGGAACCGGCGGGTGGAAGCATAGACCAGCAAGCTGTCATTTCATCGCGCGCCGTGGCTTCTTCCCCCGCCCTCCCTCTTTTTTTCGGCTTTTTGTCATCCGGTTGGTCGTGGTCGAGGTGTATGGGGGCTCTAGGATCGCAAACAAAAGCGCAGGGTGGGAAGATTGGTCTAGCTGTTGGGTATTAATGACAACGAACATTTTTGAAACAGCGTGGTGTGGAGACGATATGATGATTATATGCTGCGAGGCTCTCTCGACGCCCGTGGCATCCTTTTAGTCTATCAAGACTGATGTAGTCGTAATGTACAATGCTATTACTGCCACAAATAGTACACAATCCGTCCACCTTTTTGGTCGTCATACATGGACATTGAGACGGGAGACAGACCTGAGTCGACGGCAACGTGTGTTGAACCATCACGACGTCTTCAGTCTCTATTTTTCTTATGCTTGACAATGGAATCATTTGATGATGGAGGGCTCCGGCGACATTCTTGGAAGCAATCGTAGGTGGCGATTTGGTCTCATGATTCCCAAGACATCCGCGCTTGACAAGCTACACGTAGAATAGAATGCATCTTGATCTACAGTCAACCTGCCCAGATTCAGCCTGCAAGTGAAGAATAGGCAACGACGCCTCTAGCAGAGTCGATTCGTTTCCAGGCAAGCATACCTACAACTCCATCCCGATGGCACCTCGTTCCGAAACCCAAGCTCCCTCTCCATCCTCCTGCTCCACGGGCCGGCCAGCAAACACAAAACCGTCGTCAGACGCAGCCCCTCTGCTCCCCGTCCTCGCCCCTGCAGCCGGCGGCGTCCAGGACGCCCTGGAACCAGTCCAGAACCACGGCGCTCTGCTGCTTCAGCGCCCCGATGCCGCAGTGCGTGCCGATGGCGTCGGCGTTCCTGAACTCGCGCAGATGCGCCCACTTGCCCAGCGCCGCGGCGAGCTGCTCCGGCTGGCCCCGGAAGTACATGTCCTCCTCGGCGGCGCCGACGAGCGTCGGCGTGCGGATCCGGTGCGCCACGTCCCTGAGCGTGTGGCGGGCCATGCGCGTCGCGAAGTCGTACGGCGAGCGCGTGTTGAAGGACCACATGCCCTGCTCGAGCCCCCAGCGCATGCTCGTCGGCGCGCCGGGCTCGAGGAAGCCCTGCCGCACCCGCGCGTCGAACTCGGCCCGGCGGCCCGCGGCGTGGAGCGCCATCAGCTCGGGGCCGAGGTCGCGGCGCAGCACGGCGCCAAAGTCCCAGACGCCGTCGATGGCCATGACGGCGGCGAAGCGGTGGTCGAAGGCCGCGGCCCGGGGCGCGTGGTAGCCGCCGAGGGAGAGCCCCAGCAGGCCGACGGCGCCGGGGTCGACGTGGTCCGTCATGCTCAGCACGTGGTCCATGAGGGGGGTCACGACGCGCTCCCAGTCGCTGATGAAGCCGAGGTTCTGGTGGCGACGCACCGAGGGCTGGCCCGGCCCCTCGTACGTGAGGACGTTGTACCCGCGCTCGAGGGCCGCGAGGCCGATGATGTGGTACATCTCCTCCTGGGCGCCGTCGTAGCCGTTGCTCATGACTATCGTCGGCCGCGGCTTGACCTCGTCGCTCGGCGTGAACCAGATGGCCGGGATGTCGAAATCGGGAGTGCTGACCGTCAGGCGGCGCCCCGGGGGGTTCAGCAGCGCCAGCCCCTGGTCAAAGGCGTCCGTCTGCTTGGCCCAGAGGTCGACGATGCGCGGGTCCCCCGGGTCGCCGTGGAGGAAGAAGTCGGCGCTGCGGAAGTACGTCGCGGCGCTGAAGAAGGCGGTGCGCGCCGGGGCGGAGACGGGGGACCTGGCCAGGGCGATGCTCGCGCGCCGGTAGACGCGGGCGGCGAGGCCGGCGAAGGCGGCGGAGAAGCTCTCGAAGTCGCCGGGGATGATGCCGTTGGCGGCGGCGAGCACCTCGCCGATGTCGGCGCCGTCGTAGACGCTGAGGGACAGGAAGCGCAGGATGCCGAAGTGGAAGATGGGGTCCTCGTTGAGCCGGAGCAGCGTTCCGTCAGGGTTGGCCATGGTGGGCGGTTGTTGTCGTCGTTGGTGTTGTTGCTCGAGGAGTTGAGATGTGCCGCGTGATGCCCTTGGCCGGCGAGTGCTTGGACTCCCAGACGTGAGACTCTCCCGGTTTATATACGCGTGGCATGGCGCGGTTGTGCTTGGTGCCTCGACGGACAGATGCGGCCCAGAACTGTTCATATGCCCGTCCGCCTGGAAGGGTGTGAGTCGTGAGGTTGTTGTTGGTTCGTTCTTCACCCCGATCTGGCATGGAGGAACGAGATCCGGAATGGTCAACGCTCCCGCCCGCTGTCGAATCGGGAGGGTGGATAAACGATGGAGACCTGCAGGAGATTTGCGCCACGTACCATGAGTGCGGATTGATTCATCTTCACGCCCGCGTCTCATCGTCAGCTCGCTCGCGCCGGTGGCGTCAAGACTCGACACCACCCATCTTCCCGTCCAGCCCCAAACTCAGATCCACGACTAGCCTGGCCGTTCCCGGGTTGAATATGAGCGAGCAAACCACCGCCTCGGTCCAGCCGTCTGCGCATCGCCCTCGTGGTCGCCGGGATCCGGCCTCACTGTCCCTGCCCGGCTTCCCCGTCGCGTCGTTGGCCTGGCCGAAGCCGCAGGAGACACACGACGTAGGTGCGCAGCCACCGTAGACGTCGACGCTTTGAAGTATTTCCCATAGCGAATCTGCAATGCTAGACTCGGGGATACAGTCTACGGTAGAGCGGGCTGCCGTCGTTTGGTCGCGTAAGCTGCAACAGCTTCTTCTCTTCACAAATCGCCGCCATCACATTTGGCTGCCTGTCGGTACGAGGAACCAGAAGCTCCCTGGAGAGGATGTTGCGTTCGATTTCAAAGAAGCAGTGTGCTGCCTCGATCCAGGGCATCAGCACGCACAGCCACTGCTCCACTCCGATTCGCTTCCTCGCGACGACGACGCAAACAGGAATAGCGCACCCGTCGCCGATCCGTCATGACGCCGCCCGTCAACCACACGGCCAACATCGCACCTCTCTTCTCGGATGTCGAGGGCGACCGTGCCACTCACAGCGACAAGATGCGCGACTGGGTATATCCGTCGTCGTCGTCAGCAGCGCGTGTGAGGCTGGCCGGCCGGCTGACCTGACCCGTCTCGGGCAGACGAACGCGAGGAGACGAATCGTGGCTGGCGGGAACCACAAATAGCTTCATGTTCCTCCACTGGCATCGTGGGTGCTGTGGGAGTATATAAGTGCAAGGCCGGCCGGGCAGCTGTCGAGGACGGAACCATGGCGAGCAGCATCAGCATCAGCATCAGCAGCGTCTCTTCTCAACATGTGCACTCGTCTGTCCTATCCCCTGGCCCTCTTGGCCGCCTCGGCCTCTGCCACCACGCCCTTTGACCAGAAACTCATCGGCCCAGCCTACCCGGCGCCGTCCAACCTCGCCGCGGCCAGCGCCGTCCGCGCCGCCGCAGCCAACATCTCCTCCGCCCTGGGCCGCGCCCTCGACAGCGGACAGACCCCGTTCGGCAACTTCACCGCCGAGGCGACGTCCCTGTCCCTCACGGCCGTGTCCGCGCTCAGCGACGACGGCGCGCCGATCCTCGACTTCCACTACACGGCCGCCGGGCTCGACGCCTCGGCGGGGAGCACGCGCCGAGTCACCGCGGACTCGGTGTACCGCATCGGCAGCGTGTCGAAGCTCTTCACCGTGTATGCCTGGCTGCTCCACGGCGGCGCGCGCGACTGGGACCGGCCGGTCACCGACTTCGTCCCCGAGCTGCGGCGGGCGGCGGCGCTGCCGGGGGCGGACAACGCGGCTGAGCGGGTGCAGTGGCGGCACGTCACGGTCGGCGCGCTGGCGTCGCAGCTGTCTGGCATTGGACGCGACTGTAAGGCCGTCTTCTGGTTCGCCATGCTTGTCGGTCGGACGAGGGCAGTGAGCTGATGGTGATGCCGGGCAGACAACAACGCCGATCTGGCCAGCGAGGGCTTTCCGTGGAGAGAGGCTGGCCTGCCGCCGCTGCCCCCGGGCGAGATGCCAACGTGTGCCGGGAACTCGAGCCAGCCGCCCTGCAGCCGAAAGGGTACGGTTTGCGGACTCGGGACTATCGCATCAGCGGCTGACTCTCTGCAGAGTTCTTTGAAGGCTTCACCAAGCGACACCCCGTCCTGCCCCCGTACACGGCCCCGGTGTACTCCAACGCAGCATACAGAATCCTCGGCTACGTCGTCGAGGCCATGACCGGCTCGCCCTACGACGCGGTCCTCGCCCGAGACGTCCTGCAGCCGCTGGGGCTGAAACACACGAGCACGTCCAGCCCCGGCGGCTCTGGCGTCGGCGTCATCCCCCCGGGGGACTCGGGATGGGGCCGCCCCCTGGGAGATGAGGTCTCGTGAGTTGCCGTCCTCTGCGGCTTGCCCGGCCTGATGCTGGAGGCTTACTCGCGACAACAGCACCGGCGGACTGTACTCTTCCTCCCACGACCTCGCCGGGTTCGGCCTCGCACTGCTCGCCGGCAAACAGCTCGGCCCCCTCGCCGCCCGCCGCTGGATGACGCCCCATTCGCACACGGCCTGGCCCTCGGCCTCGGTCGGCGCCCCCTGGGAAATCACCCGCACGCGCAGCCGCGTCACGGGCGGCTACGCCGTCGACTTGTACACCAAGTCTGGCAGCGACGGGCAGTACAACTCGCTGCTCGTGCTTGTGCCCGACTTCCAGGTCGTCGTGTCGCTGCTCGCCGCGGGGCCCGACTCCGGGCCCGTCGCCGAGGCGGCCGCCGAGGTGGCCCTGCAGGCGCTGCTGCCGGCCCTGGACGCCGTGGGCCAGGGCCAGGCCTGCGATGTCTTCTGCGGCACGTATGCGCCCGCGGACGCGGCGGTGAACTCGTCGCTCGTGCTGGCCGTCGACGGCGAGGGCCCGGGGCTGCTCGTCACGCGATGGATCAGCAACGGCGCCGACGTCCGGCACGCGGCGCAGGCGTACGCGGACGCGACCAGGGGCGGCGACATCGAGTCCATCAGGCTGTATCCGACGGGGCTGCTGCACTCTCCCGGCGGTGAGGTTGCGTTCCGGGCCATCCTGCAGACGCTGCCCCCTGGCTACGACGCGTCGATCCCGCGCATCATGGACCCCGGGGCGAACCAGTGGAGCGCCGTAGACCAGCTCGCGTACGGCGAGGTCGCGGTCGATGACTTTGTGTTTCGGCTGGACGGGCAGGGCAGGGCTGTGGCCGTCGAGCCGCGGGTGTTGCGGCAGACTTTCCACAGGGTTGGCGGCGAGTAGCTTTTATGTTTCTTCAGTTCAGGTCGCGTCTGGGCCGATTCCTAGATTGTCGGTCCGTGTTTCTGGTACTTGACTACAGCGCGGGCAATGTTTCTTTGCTCCTTGACCGGGTGTGCTTGCAGTATCATATCATCATGGCCTTCATCTCAAACAAATCGAGGACAAGGACAGATGTTCTTGGACAAAACTCGATGCTGCCTCATACGGCCGTTTATACATGTACTGCTATGAGGTGGGAAGTTGCGCCCTCATCCTCTGCTTCAACACCATTACCATCACCACGACATCACCTCCTGGAAATCCTCCCACTCCCCATCCATGCCGTTCGGCCGCCACCGGAAAACCACTTCTGCACACCGCAGACCACCGTTCTGCGGGCGTATATCCACAGAGTGAATACGGCGCCACTCCGGAACCCGCGACAGGTCCCAGTCAGTCGACAACTGCAACCCCGACCCCATGTCCATGTCCAGGCCCAGGTCCAAGCCGCGCTCCTCGAGCTGCATCACCCTCTCCCCAATCCTCGCGTGCTCCTTCGCCTCCCACGCCCCCTCGGCACCCGGCACCGCGTCCAGCAGCCTCACCGCGTGCCGCCGGATGAGCGGGTGCCGGCACTTGCCCGCCGTCACGTACAGCGAGTGCACGACCCCCATGTCCAGCGAGAAGCCGGCAGCGCTGGCCGTCTTCCGCGGCGGGCCATCGAGCAGGCCGGCCGCGAGAGTGACGATGTCGAGGAACTGCGGCGTGAAGCGGTCGTAGATGGCTTCTTCGGCGGCGAGGCTCGTTGCGAGGAGGACGGTTGCGGTGAGGTGCTTGACGCGGATCAACGACGTTTCCGCGAGTCGTCCCGACTCGGCAAACTGCGTTCCGGGCGCGAGATATCTACCCTGGAACGCCGAGAGGTCCTCGTCTAGCTTGCCAGCCTCGGCGGCGACGTGCAGCGGTACAGACCCCGGCTCGAGATACCGAAAGCCATCCGCCTCGGTCCTCATGAAGCTGAACAGGCGACTCGTCAGACACGTCAGGTCCCTATCTGCTTCCTGGTAGCCACCCTCGGCGGACAGTGAGCACGCGGCCACGCGGTCCATGTCGAGCGCGGGCGCGCGCCGACCAAGGAACATCGTGGCCTGCAGGTCCAGCCTCGAAAACGCCAGCGCGACATCGGCGTCGACTGGGAATGGAGTTAGCCGGGTACATGTGTCGGACGAGATATACCGCTGGCTTGGGCGGGCGTACCGGACGAGTGGTTCGTGCTGACAATGTTCAGTCCATGCTCCAGATGGCTCAGCGCAACGACGGGCTCATCCATACACAGCTCGAAGCAGATGCAAATCACCGTACACAGCAACGCAACGTTCACGCGCCGTCCGTCGTCGTCGCCTCCGCTCGCAACCACGCACTGCATCTTCTGGATACACCGGCCGTAGTGCCGCAGCGCAAGCCGCATCTCCGACGACGCCGCGAGGCCCTTCGCCCCGTCTCCGTCACCGCACGACGATGACCTCGTCGCCGCCCTCGCCCTCTGCAGCGCGCTGAACGCAATCGCCGCGTGGCACGGCGCCTGCTCTTCGTGCACCGCCTGCAGCACGAGGCGCCTCCACGTCACCCGCCCGCCGCCGACGACGCAGGCGACAAGCTCGTGGCGGAACAGGTCCAGGTACTCGACGTCTCCCTGACCGAGCTCGCCGCCGGCCTGCGAGGGCCGGAAGTGCGAGAGCGTCAGCGGCACGGTAAAGGTCACCACCATCCGCTGGTTCTGCGCGTCGTGAGCTGGGGCGACGCCGTCACAGCAGCGGCCCGTCTTGGTGCAGTTGCCGCATGTTGGCCACGTCTCGTCGCAGCGGACCTTGCGGATCCTAGCATGCAGCCAGCGCCGGCATCAGCAGTGAACGTCCCTGTGTTGTAGAGGGAAGCGAGGACGGAACAGACTTGCAGGTCCTGCAACCGAGCTTCGTCCTCGTGTACGGCCTCCGCGTCGTCTGCCGTGTCTGTGTGCGCTGCGTCGGTGCGTTTGCCGTCCGCTTGGAGCTCATGTTTGCCCGCTCTCTCGTCACATGCGCGGATAGCTTGCTAATGATGAGGTGAATGAATGCTGGCAGAGCTGTAGACGGTTGTCGGTTGTGCTGCCTGGTGTTGTCTGTGGGCGGCCTCGCGATGTCGTCGTCAGCTCGAGTTGCGCCACAGCAGTATCGCGTCATCCCAAAGCCAGCTTGGGCTGCTCTTCAACAACAGCATTGTGTTAGAAGGGCTGCACGCGTTATGTAGCTTGCAGGGGTCTTCTGCGACCGTCGGACGATGGAGAAAATTGAGGGGATTCAAATGATGCACTTGAGGGCATTCAGAAGGCCAGATTTAGTGTATGGTTGATCTGCGTCTGTCTCTCTTTGTAGGATGCCCGTAGAATCTGCCTACCCCTATTCCTACGTTCTAGTCACGTGAGAGGTTACCTTACACCCTTACAGGCGCCTTTAATTATTAAAGGTGCCTTTCCTTTATTGAGGTTAAAGTCCTAGAGATTATAATAAGAATGCCCTAACGCTAAAACTTACCTATTATTATTCTAACCTATATCCTATAGTCCTTATCAAAACCCCTATTAGTTAGGGAAAAGAGTGACTGCCGCTTGTGGCGGGGATGCCTCTATATTCCTCCCTATTACTCTGATTTCTCGGTATTCCTCTTATAGCTAAGACGTTGAGGTTGTTTATAAACGAACGAGGTTAGCGCTAGTGAGGATCGCCGTTCGTGACGAACGAAGTTATGACGAAGCGACGTTGAAGGTGGCCGTTCGTGAACGAATGAAGTTAAAGGTAGCCGTTCGTGAACTCTCCCTTGAATCAATGCCTACGGGCGTCTTGTCTTCTCGAATTGCGTCAACCAAGTATATGTAAGTAAGTAAGACCACCCGGTTACCCCCTACGTGTAAAGAATAAAGTGAGCAACTATATCTGCTACTGAGCTCTAGACGCTAGCAATAGTCTTGGATGCTAGTAATCAGATGGTCTGAGTAAGTAAAGTCCCTTATTACGTGTGCAATTGACCCCGAGAGACTTGCGAGTGCGATCCCGAGACGCGGCAACACGTTTTCTTCGGCTTCCCCAGAATCACGATGCGGCCGTTTGCGCCCTGCGACTATTTACACCCAGTTGCATCTCCAACGTAAACAGCCGTACAGTTGACCATGTTGTCGTCTTCAATGCTTCAATAAAGAAGAGAGACAGTGATGGTGATGGTGCAGAAATAATTGTGAACCAAGCTTCTCGTCCCGTCATATGCAAGTTGTTGTGGCTTCCACCAGAGACAAGCAGCCGAGCAGATAGAAGCCAAACAGCATCAACCAGACGCACAATCGATCTCTAGAGATTTCACCTCCCAATCTTCAAGTCGGCTGCCCCTCTGGCCTCCTCCGAGCGTGCAGCCTCGCACTCGGCAAACCACCTCCCCCAGCGTTACGTCTCCGAGCAACCACCAGTTCCCCGGTCCGTACACCTTGCTTCCCAGAGAACTGCCTCGCGAGGACTTGTATTCAACGGCCATTGTTTGCACGCCGCGCCATTTTTACGCCCTCCCGAGGGAACCCGCATGACGACCTGCCACGGCCACATCGGCCCCATGGTGCTCGCGCACCCCAGTCACTGTCGTCCTGTTCACGGAACAATAGCTTTTCAATACACTCGAGAAGCCGTTTCCGCCCATTCAGGCACGAGTGACGCGATATTCACTGCTTCCCTCGCCCATACTGAACCTCGCCTACTGCAACGGCGGCTACCCGCGCCCCAATTCACGTCGACTCCCGCCTGGCTATATCTTCCGCCACCCAATTTGATCCAAACCCATGCCCTGTCCTTTTTTTCATCGTCTTCATCAACCGCTTCGTCCGCTTCGTCCGCAGTTCTCGTTCCAGTCGTTTAATCTTTGCAATCAAGCTCGACATCCAGCGCCCTCCAACTTCGCTTGCACCATCGCCACGATGAGTTCCTCTGGCAACTCGGCAAACGCCAACAGCTCGACTGACTCGACTGGCTCGACTGTCTCGACTGGCTCGACTGGCTCGACTGGCTCGACTGGCTCGAGCGGAAGTCATCGCAACTCGCCCCCCAAGGACCTCACCATCGACACTTCCAATATTCCCCCTTCTCAGAGCCACATCCGCATGGCTGCTTCGGCTCTCTCGTCGGCACGCCTGACTCCCAGCCCTCATCGTTCGCACTTCTCGACCAACATGCCAGCCGCTGAAGCCATGCACCCGCCTGGGACCCCCTTCCCATATGCCTTCACCGAAACCAAGAACCCATTCGGCCGGTTTCGTCAGGGCTGGACTCACCAGACTGACATGACCAACGACCGCGGCCTCGACAGCGGCGTCGGACTCTGTCAGATGGAAGCGCAGTCTGCCTGGGACGCGCCCGAGACGTATCAGGCCTTTGTTCAGGGTGCTCGAGGCCACCAGCAGCTTCGTTGCTTCGCCAACCGCTTGTCAGAGGACGGCACCAGCCTTGCCTCGTCCGGCTTCTTCGATCCGGCTTTTGCGGCTTCGACCAACGGCTTCGACTACGCTTGCCAGCGCAACGTCCCCCAGACCCGGGCCCTTGTTGGCAGCTCGTTCGCATCCGCGGCTCCGCCGGGCATCGACGTCAGCAATGCGAATCTCTCGCCCTACTGGTTTGCCAGGCCGTCTCTCGCCCCGGAGGGTCGCCGACGTGGTGATGCCCAGCTTCCCGCCCCCGAGGGCCATCAACGCAATGTTCCCCATCTTCTCGGCCCCGAGCAAGGCCGCCGCGCCTCCGGTGCCCAGGCCCAGCGCGAGGGTGCCTTCGGTACTCGCCAGCTCCGAGAGGCCCTGACTCCCGTGAACAACCCCCGTTCTGACGTCAAGAACGCGCGCGCGGGCCAGTCCCCGTCGTCCGGTTTCCTCCCCATGATGGCTGTAACCCAGCCCGAGAAGCGACAGAGCAGCCTCGCGGCGATGCAGCTGCAGGCCGCCGACTCGACCAAGTTCTCGGCCCGCTACCACGGCATGCATACTGAGAGCAATGCCAGCATCGACCATCTCCCCAACGAGCTCAACTGCGCGCTCTGGCTCACCAACCTGCCCGCCGACATCGACTACCCCGAGCTCCTCCGCTCCATCCGCTACGTCGGCCGCGTGTACTGCACCTTCATCAACTACCCAGACAACATCCGCCACCACACCGCCGCAGCCAAGGTCGTCTTCTTCACGCCCGCCGCCGCGCAGAAGCTGCTCGCCGAGACGTGGACCAAGACCCTCGTCATCCGCGAGCACCGCGTGCGGGCTTCGCACAATCGCATCAGGACCCAGGAAACCTGCACCTCGGGCAACAAGTCGCGCGTGCTCATCATCACCGGCAGCGCCGACTTTGTCAACCCCGTCAACCTGCGCGTCTGGTTCGGGAAGCGCTTCCAGTTCCATGAGGATCAGTTCTTCGAGCTCATTAAGGCGGGTGGACGCGTTGTGTGGGAGTTCCGCTTCGGCAGCTACCGCTGCCAGTCGCAGATGGGCAAGATGTCGCTGGAAAAGGACCGCCCTGTCGGCTTTGAAAAGGTCGAGTTTGGCGACGACCCGTGTGAGCTTGGCGAGACCATGGCTTCGTACGGCATCGCCGCGGAGCGCATCCAGGGAAGGGGTCTGTACTAGGGGGAGGAGGGGGGGGGGGTTTGTTTGCAATACGCATGGCGTCGTCGGTTGTTTCGTGGGTCCAATGGGTCCTCTATTTTTTCCTTTCTGAGAATCCCAAGATGCTGGGTCTTGGATGAAGGTGTTTGACATGTCGGAATCGAAAGTTGACTAGGTACGGCCAACGGTTGGCCCACTCAGCGATGGCGAGCAAGCCTCGTAACGGCTGATGGCATTGCAATCCATAGAACTGCACTCGTGGCATCCAATCAATGTTACATGATTGATGATCATCATTTATGGGCCGTGTGTTCTGTGCCGGTGACATGTAGACCGGAAGAAGTCCCCCAGAATGCTTCGAGGTCATCGACTTGCCATTGCGTTCCCCAACCTGACTCCGTCTCAATTCTTTCAAGCAGTTCGATGATAGCCTTGTGCTCCGCCGGACGGCTCATGCACCGACCAGCAATCCACAGGGGCTGGACGCCGTTTATCCATGCACCGTGGTGGTCTGTCGAGATGCTGATGGCACACACCCGCCGCGCATGCCAAAAAATGCTCCGCGGCTTTGGCGACAGTCGAACGCCGTGTGGATGGTTCTGCAGCATGAGCAGCGAGGCCGTGTGGTAGAGCTGATTCCCCGAGACGGCCGCTGGGTTGGAGAAGATGATTGTCGGGAACGGTGAGGAGTCTGACGAGGGGATGGTCATGACGGGACACAAAGGCGCCGGCCGGCTCTCTGGCCAGTCTGAGATGTACTTCCACAACCGGAGCCAGCGAGTGCGGAACTCGGGGTCTGCGCGATTTGGGACGTAGTCGGAGGTGTCTGACAATGGAGCGAGGAGGTCGAGAACCTGCACAGTCAGGTAGACGGCGTAGTTTGCCCAGCTCGTCAACTCCTTGTTGGGTCGTAACGCCCGGACATGGTCGCCAAGGTTCATACTGGACGCCGATGCCCAGTGAGACGCGGGAATGAGAGCCGCGACGGAAGAAACCAGGCCGCCGCAAACGTCCATTCGGGCAAAGCACCAGAAGAGAGCCTGTTCCAACCCGCCAGCAAGACCGGCGAATCCAACGGTCTCCATAAGGCGGGCACAGCCCTCTAGATGCCGTTTCCATGCCTTGGGAGAGCAACTAAGCACCTCCAAGACACAGAGGATGACGTAGGATGCGACGACGGCCGTGCTGGGCGAGGGGATGTTTGGCAGGAGACGATGGATCGCCTCTTGGTACAGTGATAGGCCGTAATCCGCTGGAAGAGTAGTGTGTTTCTTCAACTCCATCTGCCGTGCGGAGAGCGCCAGCATCGAGTATCGAAGATGGTCGTGGTCGTGAGCCATGGTGGGGAGCATGTACTGGAAATGCCGCTCGCTGTCGAACATGTCAAGCCAGGGGGCGATGTGGTTGAACCAATTACGCCAGAGCGTGCACTCGACTTCTTTGGAGAGCGGTGCTGGCCGGGCACTGGCCAATGTCATGTCTTTCGTCTCAGGTGGTCCATCATCCATCGTGGCGTCGTCCTCACCAATGGTATTGTCAGCTTCGGGGCCGGGTGGTCGGCCGGCACGCCGGCGCACTTGACTGAACACGATGGATGAAGCGATTTGGTAGCGTCCAAGGGGCTCACGATATACCGAGCCGGGCAGGAAGACGCCGTCCTCGGTGGATATGCCGTCTGACGTGAAGTCCTGAGGCTGGGCCATGTGCTCGACGGACATTGAACCCGGCATCTCCCGAGGTTGGCCGCCATGGCTGAGATACAGGAGGTTCGCAACCGCATTCTCCGTCTGGCGCCGGGCCGTAGGCGATGCGTCCGCTGCGGTCGTCAACGGGGGGTCCACGCCGTCGAATGGCCGTTCCATTGCCCCCGAGGACCGAGGAGCGGAATCAGGGCCCGTGGCAGACCTCGTCCTCGGCAAATGGGTGTGTCCATCGAGGCCTGGTGGCAACGAGGCGTGGTAGTCGCGAATAACCTCAGACGTAATGTCCAGGATCTCATACCCCCGGGGCCGCCTCCTCGCCGCAGTCCGCATCGACGGGTGGCCTCTGTCGAGGTGACGTGCATTCTCGGCGCGGAAACTCAGCCTCAGGCCCCATTCGCAGGGCTGGTTCCCCTTGCAGCACGCGCCGCACGACGGGTGGCGCTCGTCGCATTTCCGCTTCTTGCGCCGACAGTTGAGGCAGCCCGTGCGTGTTCGGCTCGGCTTCTCAAGCGCAGCGTCGTGGCCGGCCATGTTCGCTGCGCTGGGGACGCGAGGGCCGCCTCCGTCAGCCCAGTGCCGATTAGCAGGCAAGCATGCATGTGTGGGTGGCGGCAGCACGGAAGACAAAAGCCATTCTTGAGGTTGCAGGTTCTGGCATGTCGACGTCGTGGGACAGAGGTCGGAAGAGGAAGGTCTAAGCGTCTCCCTTCCCGGTTTGGACATGGATTCAACCGTTCAACCGCCGGCTCTCATGACAGACCTTCTCTCAACATAACCATCCGTATAATTTCGTCATGCATAATCCATCACGTCCGCTTGAACCATGTCTTCTTCTCCTTCTTCTTCTTCTTCTTCTTCCTCTCCTCCTCTTCCCCCCTCCTCTTCCACTCCTGCTCCTCCTTGGCCATCCACGCCTGCAGAAGCATCACCTTCCTCTCCATGTCTGCCTCTGTCGGCACTCCCCGGCCCCCGTCCGGCGCCGTCTCCGCGTCCCCGGACCCCCGGTAATCCCCGTCGACGACGCCCAGCAGCTGGCACAGGCCCTCTGCCTTTCTCATCAGCCAGGCGCCGTGCTGCAGCCCGTCGCGCCAGTGCGCAGGCAGCGCCTTGTAGCCCACGTATGCGCCGACCAACGCGCCTGCGAAACAGGCGTTGGTGTCGGCGTCGCCGCCGCGCATGACGAGGTCCGTCATGAGCGGCTCGAACAGCGACGTTTGCGACGACAGCGTGCCGCCTGAGGAGGAAGTCTGACGCATCGCTAGGCGAAGCAGATGGATGCCTGAGCCGAACGTCTTGTAAACGTAGCCTATCTTGTACCCGTCGTCCAGCTCTAGGTCCTTGAGCTCGTCGACTTTGGCGTGTCGTTTGAGCTCCGCAATGTCTAGGTCCGGCTCGTCCTTTCGCGCAGGATCCTGCAGCTGGCGCTCTCTGTACGCGGCATACCACTCAATTGCTCGCTCAAGCATGGCGTCAATGTCCGTTTCCGCGCAGACTTCTTGACGCACTAGGCCCCTGACCAGCGCAGTGCCGATGGCGCACGAGATGATGCACCTAGGGTCGACGTGCGTGACGACGGAGTAGTCTGCGGCCACTTGGAACGTCTCTTCGACGGTATTGTCGAGGCACATGAGACCGAGCGGATGGGTTCTCATCAAGCTTCCGTTCGGAGCCGCCTCGTACTTTGTGTTGGTCCAATGTCGACGAGCCGTGCCCTCCGGATCGTCCAGATAGTTCTTGGTCCTGACGATTGCTCCCACGGTCCGTCCTAGCCCGAGGGGCAGCGTGTCCAGCGCCCGGAGGCCGAACTGCACCCATATGTGTAGGCGCGATGCAAAGTCGTTCGGGTCGAGAGTCTCGAGGTCCTTGTGGAGGCACGAGAGGAGGATGAGCATGGCATGATCCGTGTCGTCCGTCCATCCGCCGGGCTTGTGGGCGCCGCGATGCATATCTCGTCGGAAGGGTGTCGCCTGTGAAGATGGAGAGAGAACGAATTTCCGTGAGGGATATGACATTGCCGACGTGTCGCCAGACAGAAACTCGGTATACAGGCCGATGGCATCGCCGAGCGCGGATCCAAAAACGCAGCCGACGATGCGGTCGTGCAGGCCACTCCTGGCAAGCGCCTTGATGCCGCCCTGGGAGAGTTGGAAGGTGGCCATTTTCACTGCGCTTTAGAATGATAGCACAGGCGCAATCGCTTGACGGTACGACGTGTTTGGGTCTTTATGCCGAGTCTTGTTGCTGTTTGTTGCCCGTCAGCAGGCATTCAGCTGAGGCTGAGACACAAATAATTAGGCGCAGTAACACCGGAGGCAGCCATCCGACGACAGTAGAGGTATGTCACGACCGAGCCGCAGATGAAGACTCACTAGCAAAGTGATGACGATCATTACAAGTCGGTTGAGAGGGTCGATAATATTGGATAGGAAATGCGATCGTGAATGTGCGAAGACGGATGGCAAACAGGGCGGCCGGGAACACCCTACCCTGCAGGCTTACGGGTCGGAAGAAGCCACACCAAACTTGGCCTTTAATATGTGCCGTCGCATATTGCAGCTATATTGTCCAAAGTACCTAAGTCGCCAACTCCGTCGAAAAGGAAACAAATACGTAGGCTTCGGCATAGGCGCAAGCAAAGCTCACATTAAGTGCTTCACGATACCTCCGTGTACGTGCGTACCTGCGTGCCGGCCTGCGCATTCGGTCAGCTCGACGTACCTAGCGGGGCGGCACGACTCAAAAGCTTTCGGCTTCGCTTAATAAACAAAGAGGATGTTTATAGAGTTGACGGCCCGCGGATCAATGAATGCCCTCGATGTGTAGACCCTGGTCAATCACATCTTCCCCTAAATATTAGGCCGCGTCGAGTTATCACGCGTTATATATGGTCTCTAGGACTGCATCGCGTAAAGATTTTTTAAATACCAAATTCTGGTTTGGAATGTCTTATAAAGTTATTAGATTCAAGCTATATAAGGCTAAATATAAATTATACGGCGCAATTTATCTGATAAGTGGCGATAATGGAACCTTGAAAACAAGGACGACAGCACTACAGTAAACCAGTCCGAGACCCTACAGGCGATACCTCAGAGCTTAACCCAAACATCAAGCCGGCATACGAGATATTTAGCACTGTGGATTAATGCAGACATAGACGCAAGGGTCCCGGGTCCCGACTCCAGAGTGCCATAGTATTCATTGTTTTGGTCATGTATCCACACTTTGAAAGCCACGACGCCGCGTCGCGATCTAGATGTCAACAACGATGTGTATATCAACTGTCTGGCTGCATAGTCTTATATCCGTTGAGCCAATGGCGCAGACGGAAGCACAGGCAATCTTGCATCCGCTGTACGGCAATGGTCCGTAAAACTTTCTCATCCACACGGTCGTCAGCACGGTAGTGCAAAAAGGCGTTGCCGGAGCGACAGCATGTGGAAATGAGGAGTGTAGTAGGAAACTCTCTTATTCAATAAACAGGCGTGTTTTTGCAAAGTATAATAAAATACCCACATGAAAGAAAACCAGACCTATCTCAAAGGAAGCAAGCACTGAACATTGCAGTCTACTGCCCCAACGGCGGCTTGGACGCAGTACCTTCTCCCACCAGGTCTGCAACATTCCCCAGCCAGCTATCGCCCATGACATCAACGACGCCAGGCCAGCGCTCTTGGGCTGTGGTGGATATAGCGTTCCCCATGCGTCGAGCCTCCTCGGTGACCGCCACCCCATTCCTTCCGACCTCGCTGATGATGTATCGAGCTGCCTGTGCGGCCTGCTCTGCTCCACTGGTCCGACCGTTGTAGGCATCCATGATGTGCTCTTGTAAATTCTGTGCCTGTCGAGCAGCTGGAAGGCGTAGCAACGCTCGGATGACAGGGGCAGCGCCGGAGTAGCGGGGCTCAAATTCGTACACCTCATGCAGCAGGGGGTTCTCGAATGGGACCTCATAGTCGAACGGTCCGCTGTCCCAGTTCAGATCGGAATCAGATGACGACAAATACTCGGCATCGTCGTCATCGAAACGCGGCGTCTGTCCACGACACGCTGCTGCGTGCGTACAGGTTGCTTCTGTGTCAACGAGGGTCCTCTGTGCCGGCGTTGGAGCGTCTTCGGCGAGGACCCAGCTTTCTGCTCCATCAGAGTCCTCATCGTCTGCGCCAGAACGCCCTTGACGGGATGCCAGGCGAAAATTCGCCGAGTCTTCTAGAGAGACGTAAACAAAGGTAGGGTCCTCATCGGCTTCCGAAGCTGAATTACTGGTGTTGCTAGAACGAGGAACTGGGTCATCGGAAAGAGGATGTTTTCAATCCTAATGGGGCTGTAAAGCAAAATGAACGAGGGCAGGAAGGAAGGACGCAAGGAAAGGATCAGAAAAATCAAAAGAGGAAAGACCGAGTACTAATAATTGAGGCTGCCCATTTGTCAACAACACAATACGCTCCTGTGAATCATGCAAACAAGATCTAGGTTCGGGCCGTGGCACAACCTGCAAGCCACAGAAGCGCCCAGAAACTGTAAAACGCAGCAGCCTGGTATTTGTTTACCGCCCTTTCGCTCTATGTAAAACACGGCTGGTAGAATTCGGTACATCTGAGCGCCTTCGGGCAGTGTGGCGAATAGAGTTCGGCGCCTCGACGCGACGCCCGTCGAAGCAGCTCGTCTTTGACCGATTGTTACCTCTGGGACACCACATTGCCACGTATAAAAGCTGCTCGTCCAGCACTGCATCCCTCCATCCATTCATTCATCTTCCTTCGGTGTTGAGCTTCTCGTATTTACACTGCGCTTCAAAGAACTGTTGCTCCGAGCAAACGAACCGCAGGAGAACATTTCTATTCAAACAGCCAGCACACTGTCGGCTTTGGCAACGAGTCAGTCTTAGTACTACTTGCTGTGAGTACTCAGTCCCAATTGGACGCGTGTTGCTCTACCGCGTAGCAACGTCACTGACGTGAATCAGTCTCCCTACTCCGCTGCACGTCAGAGTCGACGACCAAGCAGCATCAATAGACGTATGCACAGAGTGCGCTGGATGGACGGCGGGAACGTCGGACCACCAGTTGGGTGGTGACGGCATCCTCACAAGCCTTACAATGACGTCAAATTGCCAAATACTCGTCATAGCGAGCGGCAACGTCCAACCTATAGGCTATCCTCGACGCCGTCGCCAGCGGCACTATCCCTTACGCCGGCATCTGTTGCCTCATCGTGAACCGGGGCAAGGCATACGTACGACGAGGGCGGATAATAACGGCATACTATAGGAGTACTTTAACCTCATATCGCACCACTTCTAATAAAAAGGCGAAAGGGACACGGAGAAGCTATAAGTTGTCACGGGCTAAGTACGACGCGGTGCTAGCGGAAAGGTACTGGCTAGCGAGCCTCGGCCATAGCTCATAATCCTAGCCGGTTAGATGTATATTTTCAGGGAGAAGTTCCTCGACCCTATTAAGGCGGCGGGCACTAAGGTCATTAACCTACACCGCGCTGCCAGTTGATACGATAGCGCCCATGCGGATGATAGGCACCTCTTCTCCATAACCCTAGGCGTGGCTGGCTAACGATGCAATAGGATTGAGCGGGCGTTTGCGGATTTCCAAGCCGGCAAGCTAGAGAATAATAGAACTGGTATTATAGTCCATAAGGTCGTCAAATAGGTCGACTAGGGCAAGGCTATGATAACGAGAGAGGTAGAGTGTCTGCCGGGGGATGACCTAGAGAAGCTAACGGAGAGGATGCATGCCTATGAGCACGAGTTGCTCCTAGGCGCGACGGC
>NRSZ01000388.1:0-32223 GCA_002901185.1 Tolypocladium capitatum | reverse complement strand
GTTGTGGGAGAGATACTTGCCAAGAAGCAATGGAAAGAATAATATACGCCGCTTTTATCTTCACTTACTGCCTCGTGGTAAGTCGTTTGATGGACGTCGGGTTTGATCTTAATCCGGCTCCGGCTTCCGCCGCCCCACAACGGGAGCGGTAACGCTAACATTTTGCCAAAGGACATTCACGACTTTTACAACCACGACAATTTCCGCGCCGACCCTTAACACCCGCTCCGACGCTACGAAAGCGTGGACGTTTCCGCTGCCTTGGACGTTTCAGACAGGCTCTTTCGGATCGGCTCGAAGGACGAATCGAGATCGAGGGCGACAAAGACGAGCGCCCGAAGAAGCGACGTCAAAACCTCCAAGTCGACAGCCACCACAGCGCCGAACAAGAAGCAGCGCGCAAAGAAGCTAGAGCAAGCAACAAAAAGCCGTAGCAGGTCAAACCCGATCGAACATACCGCTGCCGCCGTCAAGAAGCGCAAGCGGAGCGCTCCTGCATCGAGTGAAGATCGCGTCCCTCGGACGACCTTCCAGTACTTTGATTGTCAAGGCGGCCTCCGTCGGCCGATGCGCAACTTTGCTAGACGGCTAGACGGCTAGAGTCCTCAGCGTTACAGTGCAATTGCGTTTTACATCCCCATCATGACCTCATTATTCTCCTTCGGCAGCCTCTTCAGCCGCCAGGCCAAGGCCAGCCAAACCAAGATGGTCTCCCGCCTCTTCTCGACGACACAGTCATCCTTGGCCCGACAGCCCCCCAAGCCCGCTGGCGGCGCAAAGACCACTCCAGCCCGCAAGAGCCGCCAGGCCCCAAAGTCGGATAACTTCCACCGCATCAAGATCCTCCGGCAAAACATGTTCTCTCCCGCACCGCCGCCCCTGCGCATGGCCCGTCTCCGCCACCTGCGCCACTGGACTATCCACCGCGCGTGGCAGCTCTTCCGACGCCAGCAGCACGAGGCTATTGCCAAGGATCGGCACAGGATGCATGCAGGCATGTTCAACGCCTGCGAGGAGCTGCGCAAGACCGTGGGCCCCGGCGAGAGGGGCGAGGGATACCTATACCGTGTTGCGATGGAGAAGAAGGGGATTTATGGGCTCGACGGAGTTCCGATTGAATATGCGCGGTTCCAGACGGATACGCCGGCGAAGGAGGCGTGGAACCACGACTGGAAGAGGTAGAGAGCTGCTCGGATTTGTACAGAAGTGTTAAATGACGCTTGCTCGACAGAGAGATTCCCTCCAACACGTGTATCCCATAACCCTGTGCTGGTATCTTGCTCGTAAACCATCACCAACTAGTCGTATAAATCATTGTCCACGTCCCCCGATTTGCTCGTGTGCGGACTCGTCACCCTGATACCGCTCTCCAGCCTCTCCAGCGTCATCGCGTACCCCTTGTGGTCGCACCAGCTGCGCACCATGCGCACCGCGTTCTTGATTTCCCGCCCGTTCAGCTGCCACAGACTCAGCTCCCGGATGTCACCCTCGTCAAAAGGCTTTTCCGACAGCGCCTCTGCTTCCTTGCCCTTTCCGGATGCCGATGCCCCTCGATTGGCCTCGGCGGACGGAGGCTCCGGCAGGCGGTCGAGGAACTTGCGCCAGACGGTCTCGCGCGCGTCTCGGTCGAGGGCCTGGAAGAGCAGGTGCAGGCTTACGCGGCTGCGGAAGGCCGTGTCGATGGTGTTGTACAGGTTCGTGGTGAGGAAGATGATGCCGCGAAAGTACTCCAGCTCGCGGAGGAATATGCTGACGAGCTCGTTCCGGTGGATGTCGTTGGGGTTGCGTTCCGCCATGAAGACGTCCGCCTCGTCCAGCAGGATCACGGCGTCCCACTCCGTCGCCATCTCAAACACCCTCTTGATGTTGGCTCCCAGCGCGGCGGCATTGATCCCGAGATCCTCCGCCTGCAGGTAGAACAGCGGGCGGTGCGTACGGTCGGCGACGGCCTCGGCCGTGAGTGTCTTGCCGGTGCCGGGCGGACCGGAGAGTAGGATAATCAGCCCCTGGCCTTTGCCGAGGATGACATCGTCCATGGGTTGGCTCTTGCCGCCGGCCGCCGCGCCGGAGAGGGCGTGGTATTGAGCCGGCTTGTGGTTCTCGACGAACGACAGCACGAGGTCCTTTTGCTGGGGGTCGTAGACGAGGTGCGAGTATGCCGTGTCGTTCCAGACCATGGGCTCGATGTCTTCAATGTAGAATTGGACTAACGTGCCAACCGTCAGCCAAACAGTTCTTGTTGGTCATCAAGAGTCCAAGGTTACTCACCCCAGATCTTGTTCTTCAGTGCGAACCCCCCAATCGTGCCCGACATGAACCGCAAGTCCTCCTCTTTGGCCAGCATCTCCTTTTTTTTCTTCGCCTGCTGCGCCTCGCCGAGCCGCTTCCCCTTGCCCCTGTTCGTGGCCGTCCGCCCCTTGTCGGAGTCGTGGAGGATGTCGATGATCGACGAGCTCGACGAGTCGGACCACGAGTCGGAGTCGGAGTCGGAGTCCCACGGCTGCGATAGGTATCGCTCGATGTCGGGGTCCTTGTTTTCCCGGCGGCCTTGCGCCAGGTGGTGCTTGTTGTAGCCCACGACGTCGATGAGGATGCGCCCTTGGACGTTGTGCTTGTTGACGTCCTTGCCGCTCGAGTGCATGGCGATGCCGTTGTAGCAGCAGTACCTGAGGCCTTGCAGATCGAGGACTTTCCTGCCGCGACCGATTAGACGCTTGGTGATATCATCGCCGTCGGCATGGAACGATATCGGATAGTGCGGCAGCTCCTTGATCGGCTTGTTGCCTTCGTACTCTTCCATGGTCAACCACTTTAGCTGCCAGACAAACTCCTCCCCGTTGAAGACCATAATCTTGGTCTTGATGAAGAGGAACGCGCCCTCGCGCTTGTGTATGTACTGCGTGCCCTGGACTTTGCAGAGGAACTCCGAGTTCAATCCGTAGCTGTAGACGGTGCATCCTCGGGGGAACAGGGTCCAGGCGCCCTTGAAGTCGACGAGGCCGCTCGCTTGGACGTGCTTCGTCTTGGTCCGCAGCTCGGAAAACATGTCGTCCATGAGGCGCAGGAGCAGCTTCAGGCACGACTTGAGGGGAGACGCGCCGTCGGCGGACTTGTGCAGCGCCACGATGTCTTCCTGGCAGAACCACAGCGCTCGAAACGGCTCTTTGAACTGAGCCACCTCGTTGACGTCCAGGTGGACATTCTCCTTCTTCAGGATGGGCTCGAGGGCAGCCACCAGCGCCGGGTTCTGGACCTCGATCCGGTGATACTTGAGCGGGAAGCGGCCCGCGAGGCACGGCTTGTCGCGGTCCTTGACCTTGTACACCTTGAAGGCGACGCGGTCGTGGACGCGGGCGGCCGACTTGGAGAGCTGCTTGGGGGGATAGTCGACCCATTCGTAGTGCGACGGCGACGAGTTGCGGCCCTCGTACATGGTCTTGACGGCCGCCTCGGAGCCAAAGGCCGGGTCCTTGCCGGCGGCGGGCTTGGCGTCATCCTCGCCGATGGACTCGAGGTCCGAGGCCTTTTTGGGGCCGGCGTCGTCGTTGCGGAGGATCTTGCAGCGCCATTTCCAGACAAAGTTGGAGACGTCCTCGCGGTCGATGTCTCTGATGGCGCGGAGGCGCATGGCGAGTGCCGTCGGATGTTGTCGCTCTGCTGGGTCTCTCGAGGCGACGACACCGATGGTGAGCTGTCGCGAGGCCGAGAGGGAAAGGGTATAAGTTAGTCGCAGGTAAGGCTAGCAAAAGTCCAACATGGCCAACCTACCCGGCTTTCCCGAGCCGCACAAGAGGGCGGACTGGTGCCTCACGTAGGGCCGCATATGTGGTCGCACTGCTGCGTGCACGAGCAGTCATCGTCGCCGTGTGGTTGGTTGGGCGACGTCGCTGCTCAGCCTCACACCGGTGACTCAGACTTATGCCCGTATGACAGCGCAGTCTGGGCCGGCTGTGCCTCATGCATGACGGCGAACCGCGCCTCGAGGTCTGCCTAGGCGGCAAGCGTCGTGGCTGGACAGGAGGAGGTGCTGAAGGGAACGGGCGAATCATGACGGTGCGGATGATGACACGATACCACCCCTGGCTTGCCTGCTCCATGTCGACGTCCCCGTAGCAGAGGAGGCGGCAGCGGCCCTGGATCACTTGTGCGACGTCGAGGTCTTCCGCTTGTCGTGGTTGCCAATATGCTCATAGAAAACACATGGTGGCAAGCACAAGCGTTTCAATGACAGCTTCATTTACACAGACAAGACGCCAGCGAACAGGAACAAGTAAACATTGTAAACCCAGGTGCCGAGTCCTCGCAATCAAGGGCTTCCACCACTCCTTCGATTTGTTCTTGTTTCTGCGAGCTACTGCCCCTACCTTGCCCCGTCGTCGAGCACCGGCCCACGAGGTGCCCGTGGCTCAGACCTCAACCGTCTTCTCGCCGTCGTAGCCATCTGCCTGGGCAAAGTAATACCCCCTCTGATTCGCAAGCAGCCGCAACGGGCCAGCCCCCGCTCCCCGATCAACCGAAAAGTCACAGTTGTAGTGCGTGTGCCCAAACGCCCAGATTTTTACCCTTTCGCTGTTGAAGCATGCCTCGTGGGACAGGTCGGTTGAGAAGCCGCTCGTGATTGGACTACCCGCGTGCCGTGGCTCTGTCGCGCGAGCATCCCGCGATGGGCTCCAGTGAGTAAATATGATGACTTGGCCGTCGTCGGCGTGCTCGAGGTGTGCGACCTGGTCGTTGAGCCAGGCGACGTCGCGCCGGTGCGCCGCGTTGTGCGCGTCGGCGTCCCAGTCGGTGGTCTGGAAGAAGTCGTTGAGGCCGAGACTCACGGCCATATGACGCTCAGGCGGGATCAAGGAGAAGAGGCTGCAGCCCAGGATCGTGACGTTCGTCCCAGGCAGCCGGTACACTGCGCGATCCAACAGGACGAACTCGCCCAGCGAAGCGTCCCTGCGGACGTCTACCTCGAAAGCACGGAGTACGTCCAGGGCATCTGGCCAACTGGAGTGATAGGCCTCATGGTTCCCGGCAACGAAGAGCACCGCGCGGAATTGGCCGAGCTGTTTGCGCAGGAACGCCAGGCAATCGTCCTTGTGCGCCACGACGTTGCCGATGTCGCCCAGCAGGGCCAGGAACGGCGCGTTTGGGACGATTTCAAAGGTGTCGTAGGCCTTGGGGGCTTCCAGATGCAGGTCGGAGAGAATCTGGACCGCCATGGCATGTGCTGAGGGTGTTGGTGGTGTTGGTGTTGTTGGTGTTGTTGGCGGTGTTGGTGTTGTTGGTGTTGTTGGTGCGAACTATAAAGTCTAACCCGTAGTCTGGAATACGCTGTTGCACCCACCGGGAAAGGTGGCATCCCCGATCGGGTAACAGCATCCGCCTCGTATGCTGGCCAGACGTCACCACGCTCACATTGATTAAGGGCCATGAATAGCGCTCATGGTGTTCAGGGGCCGTTGGAGTCTGTCGCCATATCTCTTTGGAGGTGCGAACCTGAATACCACATTTGTTGAGAATGCAAACAAACTGTAACAAGGCATGCGCTTACAAGTGCCCCAACCGCTAACTGAATTGTATGAACTGAATTGTATGTACACACTCCTTCGGGCCGAACATTCGCCAGGGACTAGAGAATTCCGTGGTTCATCCTATCAACTACGAAGGAACTGCAAAACCACCTCAGCTGAAGACCAGCTGCCCGGATGATGAATGCTCTGACCGGATGCCCCTCGCGCTCAAGGAATTGATCCGGTATGAAGCATCTCCGGGCAGGACCTGTTGCCCAAGTCTACAAAACGACGTGCAAGATTGGTGCCGTGACATTAGTCGAACAGAAGGGAAGATA
The DNA here is from genome assembly GCA_002901185.1 of Tolypocladium capitatum. Taxonomy (NCBI): domain Eukaryota; kingdom Fungi; phylum Ascomycota; class Sordariomycetes; order Hypocreales; family Ophiocordycipitaceae; genus Tolypocladium; species Tolypocladium capitatum. The sequence goes on along the minus strand of NRSZ01000388.1, from coordinate 26,384 downwards.
GTCGCTTCCTCGCTGCCGCAGCGTCCCACTCAATCAAAACTCGCTGCTTCAATTCCTCCATCTTCATTTGCACCAGCGGCTCCATCGCCGCTCGTTCCTCTTGATTCAAGAGCTGCACCCTCGTCTTCCACAGTTGCTCCATAGGAATATCTTTGTCCCGCTCACCGAAGAAGCTCTCGTCCAGGTACTTCCAGTAGATGGTGTCAAAGGCCCAGCTCTTTCTCGCAGCATAGTTGAGCCAGAAGCGGCCCGTCATCCAGCTCTCACGCATGTACGCCGAGAGCCGTAAAGAACCGGGGTTCATATCTTGCTCTGCCTCTTCCATGTGGCTGAAAGCCAGGTCTGCAGCCGTCTTTCGTAGACGGGGGTCCAATTGTCAATGCCATGATCCCACATCTCTGGCACATCAAGTAGTAACCACCAAGGCGGGTCAAGGACAAACTGCGTTGGCCCGACGTATGCAAACTCCCAGTCGATAGCTCCGAGAATGTGGTCGTTCTCATCAACGAGATTATTGGCAGGTCTAAAATCATCGGACCACAGGCGAAAAGAGCCCGAGCCGTCGGGCGCTGGCAATGTTGCGGGAGCGTTCTTGCAGCGGGATGACCAGTTGTCCTCGGCAAATCCAAAACTTGACAGTCGGCCTTGCTTGGCTAATCTGCGAAACAGTTGGCGAGCGACATATTTGGTCTTGCAGTCATCCTCTGACGATATCATATCGTTGTGCTGGAAGAGGAGGGTTGCTATTTGCATTTCAGCCAACACCGTGTACCACTCATCAGCGTTCTCATATGTGGTGCCTTTGGGCGGAAAGATGGATTTTGGAACATTGGAAAGCTGAACCATGTTGCTCATGTTGAGAGTGATGGGTCGTTCCATTACGTGGTAGGATCCGCGGCTGGTCTCGACGAGGCTTCCGATGTGTGGAAACGTAGCTTGTGCAAGCTGTAGCACACACTGTGCCATTTGAAAGTACAGGCACTTGAGCTTGCTCTCGGAAATGTCGGGTTGCAAGACGGGCGTCTCGTTAGGATCCTCGCGGTGAGCTTCCAGAACCTGGCCCATGCCTCGTCGAGAGCCGAGGTCTTGAATAATCATGTACGGCCCAATGTCGGGATCAAGGCCATGGTTGAAGAGTTTCGGAATCGGAATATGCGTACGTTGGCCGATGCATGCAGCGGTCGCGGCTTCTGCAAGCGTTTTCTCTTTAGGAAACACGGCCTGGTTGGGGCAGGGCAAACGAACGAGAAGATTAGCGGAAAGACCTTGAATGCGTATGGGATAGAGCACGTTGAAGCCGCCAATGATCAATGGGGTGACCAAGGTTGCGGGTTTTGCGAACATCTTCTCGGCAAAAGACACGACTTTGCGGCACGCTGAGGATGATCGGACTTGCTTCATTGCCTCCACCCAGAGCTCGTCGCTCCGGTCCCATGCAAGATGGTCAGAGTTCTGTCGAGCCGCCATCCTGGGTAAGATATGGTAAGGCTGGCTTGGAAAGACAAGATGGATGAGACGAATATTGGGACAACAACGAAGGACCGAATATGAGATGGTCAATAGTTAACGCCCGCCTGCTGCGCTCATCTGCCCCGTTGACGTCCATTGGTGGTGTCAAGAAACGGACGCTTGTCTTCTGTTTGCGAGATGGAAGACGAAGGAAACGGGCGAGCACCGAGTGTTGGGTCGGACAATGGAGCGGGATTGGCCTGTCACGTGGATCGGCCCCTGGCCAGGTTGACCGCAGCGAGGCACACTCCAGGACAACCACATACAGCAATGCAAGCACGGGAACGTCGCCAAATGGCCTGCAACAGGGGCTCGGTCTTGTGTTGGGAGAGGTGAGTCCTGCACAGCCCTGTCTAAGCGGGCTCATGGTTAACAGCCATAGCTTCGAGAGCGAAAGGCCTACGGCATCACAGCTGCCGGTCCTTGCGAAGCGAACCTACCAAAGGCACGGCATTCCCGGGCATCATATGTTTGCCATGGGCATTGCATTTTGTTCGTTGTTCGACCAGTCGCCATGAGTGAGACCGACAGCCCAATGCCTCAGTTGTCCCCATGCAGACGTCTTGCGCACTGATATCCGCGCAGGCAACTCGGTCCCTCTGTATACATTCACACATACATACGTAAGCTTCACGGGCCGTCTATTCAAAAGCCTATTCATCACTCCGCCTCGTCGCGCTCCCCCTCGAGGAAGATCTCATGCCCGCTCCCTTCATGCATGCCCATGGCCGTGGCGCACGCAAACCCCGACAGGAAGGCCACTCCCCACCACCCCCAGGTCACCGTGCCGATGTCGAGCCCGTAGCCGTACCACCACCCTCCCACGACAGGCCCGACAGTGCGCAAGGCCGCCGAGACGCTCTGCCCCAGGCCGTGGATTGTGCCCAGCACGCTCGGGTGCGGGCTGCAGTTGTTGAGCAGCATGATGCTCGCTGGCAGGGTAAACGTCCGCGCCGTGACCTGCAGCAGGAGGACAAGGACGATGCCAACCCAGATGAAGCCCCCATCCGCAGGGTCGGGCGGTTCCGTCGATGACGGCAGGATGGATAGGTACGGGGCGACAAAGTAGGCGACGGGAAAGAGGAAGAGAAAGTAGCGGAAGGATCGGAGGGTCCCGAGCCGCGCTTGGATCGGGGGGTAGAGCGTCGCCTGAAGCAGCATGCCCAGGATGCCGAGAAAAGAGGTCGCTAAGCCAACCGTCGACGCCGGCATCCCGAGGCCACCCGTAAAGAGAAGCGGGAGGCCGCGCCCCTGGTGGCTGGGCCCGGCGTTCAAGTATCGCGGGGTCGAAAGGAACAGGGACCATATGTTGGTAAAGGCGCCGAGGTGAAAGTCGTAAAAGGCGCTGGTGAGGAGGGTGAATAATACATTGCGTGTCCAGACGCGGTGGAAGGGCAGGCGACGTGTCGTGGAGAGTGGTTCCGCAGTAGTTGATAGGTTTCCCATGAGATTGTCTTGCTGCCGTGCATGAACATGAGCGTATCCCCCGTGGCGTTTTCTGTTGCCGAAGACGGCCTGCCTGATACGGTTGCCCAGATACAAGCCGTAGTCAAACCTGCCCCCTCTCTCCTTGGATGTCTGTTTCGGGTCAGTGGTGCTCTTTTGGGAGGGGGTATAAACGATTTACTCACCTCTTCAAGGAAGAGAAAGACCACGGCGGTGACAATTGTCAGAAAGATGCAGTTCATGAGGCTGGGCAAGGCGTAGGGGTAGTCTTGAATCCACTGGAAGCCAAAGACGGCCTCGTCCCCAAATAGACCTGGCAGTGTCTTGCCTGGGTCTGCCAGCATGCCGCCCATTACTGTTGACGGGGTCAGTATGTAGCCCCTCGTGGGGAGGCAGCTCGGGGGCTCGTACTCGGGCCGAGGATGCCGGCGACGTTGAAGCTCATGGGGAGGATCAAGAATGCTCGGGACTGATACTTTTTCTCCACTGTAGTCTCTGCAATCATCGTGCGGCTTTGCTTGAGTCAGCCAGCCGTCCCGACTCCGCGATCGTGGCATAGGGCGTGGGTGTACTTGCATGATGCCCACCGTCCCGTTCACGGCGCCGCCAAACGCCCGCCAAAGGGCCGCCCAGAAAAAGGTCGTGGAGAGGCCGTAGCCCAGGCACGAGACGGCCGTGCCGCCGAGGCCGACGACGAGCACCCACTTGCGGCCGCACCAGCGGGCGTCGGCGGCCTTGCCCCAGAGGATGGCGGTGACGACCTGCGCGCCCGTGAAGCAGCCTTGCAGCAGGCCCGCCTGCTGGGAGATGCGGGCGTCCAAGGCCTCTCTGTCAAAATCCTTGATCTGGTAGAAGGCGTAGGCCTGCAGCGAGGTGACATGCAGGAAGTCGACGAAGCGGGCGAGGAAGAGGATGGCAAGCTGGTGCTTGCGGGGGAGCGATGACCAGGTTACCGGGCCGCCGCTGGCTTCTTCTCTGGCAATGAGGGTTCGCGGCGACTGCGACTCGGCGTCGTGGCGAACCGTCTGGATATTGCTATTGGCGAAGCCGTTTATGGCCGTGGCGATAGGAGGCTCGTGCTCCTCGGGGGGGTTCTCCGGCGAGGCAGACGTCCAGGGGCTGCGGCTGCTCAGGGTACCGCGCTCCGGGGGCATGCGTACGCCGCCCGCCTCGAAGTCATCGCCCAAGGATCTGCTGTGCTCGTTCGATGGCATCTCTGGGATGAGGCGACCGCGGCTGGGGGTTCACGGGAAGTGGTGCGATGGCGGAGCAAGGGGGGTGATGCAGCGCAGGACTCCAAGAATTGCAGCTTCTGAGCGGCTCGGCAAGCTGACAGTCAGTTTGTTTCTCTTCTCTTTGTTTTTCTTGTGCTCCAAAGCCATAGCTAATCTGTTCCTCTCTTCGTTCGCTCCTTTCTCAAGGGAACGGAGCCCTGGGTGTGCTTTCCCCTTGATACCCTCGTTTTTTTCGCCGACATATTGAGATTTTCTTCCGTCCATCAATCGATGCGATGCGAGCGTCCCTTTCATACCTTTGAGGCTCCGGGTTCATGACCGTGCGCCAGATACATCGACATGGCCTACTCGTCCACGTACAGGCCCCGGCCCTTCACGGATGTCTTCACCCACGACACGGACATCAACCGTCGAACTTGTAGCCGCAAGGTGCCAATGAAGGTCCTAATCCTAGGCATGGGCCGCACCGGCACCGCCTGTTTGTCCCTCGTCATCCTCAGAGAACGTCGGATGCGTCACTAACTCGCCTAGCGATGCGTGCCGCCATGAAGCAGCTCGGCTACGTCGACACGTACCACATGATGAGCTGCTCCATCGAGAACCCTCCCGACGCCCTCATGTGGATGGACGCCCTGTGCGCCAAGTACGACGGCCAGGGCCCCAAGTTCACCCGTCATGACTGGGACCAGCTGCTTGGCGACGCCCAGGCCGTCTGCGACTGGCCCAGCCTCGCCTTTGCCCGGGAGCTCATCGAGGCCTACCCGGAGGCCAAGGTCGTCCTCACCAACCGCGACGTCGACTCGTGGCACGCCTCCACCACGAAGACGGTCTACTGGCGCGTCACCGACACGCAGCTGCGCTGGCTGTCGCGTGTCGACTGGGCCGCCGGCATGTACTACCCCATGCTCAACAAGTTCTTTGACTGCTTCTTCGAGGGCGATTTCCCCGGCCGCGGCAAAGATGTCTTCCTGCGGCACTACGACGAGGTGCGCAGCCTCGTGCCCAAGGAGCGGCTGCTCGAGTACCGCGTCACAGACGGCTGGGTGCCGCTGTGCGAGTTCCTGGGTGAGCCGGTGCCCAAGGGCTGCGCGTTCCCCAACGTCAACGACAGCTCGGACTTTGTGACGCGCTCACGCCGCCGCAACCGCAACCAGATGTACAACGTCGCGCTGCGCTGGCTGCTGTGGCTGCTGTGGCTGGTCGCGGACGTACTCGTGGTGTGTGCCGTTTTGTGCCTGTCGGCCACACACACAAAAGCATCGGTTTGGGGGCTGTGGGAGACTCCTGCGGCGAAGATATGCTTCTGTGTTTGAGGCAAGGGGGTGGTTTAGGGGCACGCTGTGTAGTCGTGGGCTCGCCTGCTCCCACTGGCTCACAAGGTCGTCGTCGGATAGTGGAGGAATGTCGAGCATAGATCTTCCTCAAATAGACATCTTTCCGCCATGAGGCATCTGGAATGCAAGCTGGGCGTGCCTGTGCCGTGATGCTGTGTTACCTCACTTGCAGTGACGCGCAGCAGATCCGGGGTGGTGTAACGAACGCAGGGTTGATCCCAGGGATCCAGAATAGATGATACCGGTTGGTCCTCGTGTTGGCCGAGATCATGTTCAATGTTTGGGCTAACTTTACTTTTAGAGTTACGCCCTTCCAATAACGTTTCGGCTCTCGGCCCGACACTCCATCGGGCAACGTCCGGGACACACCGTGTGGCGTTTACCTATTTGGGGAGGGCGTGTGCAGGGCGGTTGGGCTAACAGGCAGCCAGGGTGTTGGTGGAGAAATCCGGCGCGCAGGTGGGAGGGTCGAGGCCGTGGTCGATGGCAACTGGGGACGACGGTCATCTGAGGACGGTTGCGGTATCACGAGGCTTGGGAGTTGATGGGGAGCTTGAGGTCTTGATGGGTCGGACTATGACTCTTGGCAACCTCGGGTGCCATCTCGGGAGACGAAGGTTCCCGGACAATCGATCTACCAAACTAGTATCTAATAGGGTGGAGCCTGGATTGGTCTGAGAGACTTGCTCCGGCTCACCATGACTAGGCCGCTGGGATGCCTGGCCATCGACTAACAAGCAGCTCAACATTGAACTGACAACTAACTGTCACCAGCTTCACGCCACTCGACCCATCTATGTCGCTACTCGGCGACAGAGGCTGGATCGAGACAGCTAGCTAACAAGCACGCATGCAACGACCCTTAACCACCCCTCGCCTTCTCGTGCGTCTGCCCCTCCTCGGTATATACAGTCTCACTGGAATCGCCCTTGGCCAGACCGAGCTGTGCCGTGTCCCAGCCCTGGCTCTCGAGATACGCGCGGAACCGGACGTCCTCGTAGGTGATGGTGTCCTGGCCGATGTTGGGGATGAAGAAAAAGGTAACGGCGGCAGACAGCAGACACAGGCTCGACGCCACCCAGAAGGGATACTGCGCAGACTCGACCGTGCCGCTTCCACCCGCAGCCTGGATGTACGGGAAGACCCAGGTTCCAACAAAGGCGCCGATCTTGCCAATGGCGGCAGCGATGCCATAGTATCGGCCACGGACACCCGTCGCGCACGTCTTGGCCGCGAGCAGGCCGATGTTGTTACCGGGGCCGAGCTCGCCCAGCGTCAGGAAGATGCCGTACACGACGGCGAAGGCGGCGATGTGCTTCGAGATCTTGGAGTAGACGCCCGCCATGATGTATCCGACGATGGCCTGGAGGCTGACGCCGAGGATGAGCGTGTACCTGGGGCCGATCCAGTCGCTGACCCAGGCGCCGAGGAGGGCGCCCGGCAGGTAGAACAAGTTGATGACGGTGTTCCAGCCGAAGATGGTGGTGAGCGGCGCGTCGTCGCTGTAGATGCCGCTGAGGATGTCGGACGAGTAGATGCCGAAGGCATACGTGCTGAACTACGGGCACGTCAGTCGATGGCCTCGAACGACACGCAGAAAGCCAGGCGGGGATGCACCTACGTCGTAGAGGAACCAGATGAGGCTGACGCAGAACAGGCGGAACCCGTAAAACTTGAGGACCAGCAGGTATGGCGTCTGCCTGCGCATCGACTGCTTGGAAAACTCCTCGGGCTCCTTGAGGCGCAGGCGAATGAGGAAGAGGAGGAGGGGGAAGACGATGCCGATGCCCAGGCTGGTGCGCCAGATGGTGCTGTAGTGGCCGTCGTGCGTGGCGGCGGCGACGACGTCTGGCCGGTCAGCGGATGATCACGGCGAGCGTCGAGTCGTCGGAGGTTTTACTCACAGGGAACAAAGGCGCCAAAGACGAAGCCCCAGTCGATCATGGTGTTGGTGAAGAGGATGAACCAGCGGTTGCGCGTGCCGCTCTTGAGCTCGCCGCTCGACTCGGCGCAGCCCACGCTGCCAGCAGGATACTCGCCTGCGCAAACAGTCAGATGCCAGACTCGTCGACAAGATGGCCATTGTTCACGGATCAAGCCGGCTAAAGAGCAGGGACAGAGAAGGAAGAGGCGCACCGCCGATGCCGATGCCCACGAAGAAGCGCCACGCCGTCAGCATGTTGAACATGCCCACAGCATCGCCCTTGTAGTACGACCCGGTCGCCAGCGCGGTGAAGACGATGAGGATGACGGTCGACGTGACGAGCGAGTTGGAGCGCGACCAGTGGTCGGAGGTGAAGCCGAAGACGAGCTGGCCGACGACGGTGCCGGCAAAGGCGATGTCGGCCACGTACTTGGCGGCATGCGACGTCTTGTACACGTCGCCGTACTGGAGCTTGAGGACGGTGTTGACGGAGCCGATGACCTGGGGAGGACGTGAGCGAGTCTCCCTGGCCTGGATCGGCGCGATCACGGCCAGACACGACTCACGTTGTTGATGTAGCCGTCGGAGAAGAGCCCGGCGCCGCAGGCGAAGACGGGCAGCGCCGCCTGGAAGAAGGGCTTGCGCGGGAGGCTCGCGTCAAGGTCGCCGGCGACGCGGGCGTCGCCCTCGCGGGGCGCCTCGGGCTCTTGCGAGCGACGTCCGAAGTTGAACATGGCGGCAGCTGAGCGTCGGCGCGCGCGTGGCAGAGAGAGGCACGAGAAGAGACTCGAGAGAACGAGCAAGCACTCGTCGACGGCCACGCAATGGCAAGGAATCCAGACACGGCCGCAGAGACGGGGACGGCAAGCAACGAGGCCAGCCACTATGCAACGCACGCTACAGCTACGGAACAGCCAGAACAGGGTCGAGCTCATCGCGTCTCCACCGCTGAGGAGGGATTCCCTCTTTATACGACGGACAGCCACTTGCTTTTCTTAGGCGCAGGACGGCAGTACGACAAGGCTCGAGTGCGACGCGACCATGCCGGTTGAGGCGAATTAGCGGCGTGCCCGGCCGCATAGAGTGGTGGATCGACGAGCGGGGACCGCTCATCACGTCGTCGTCTGTTATTCGGGATTGATTCTGCGGCTATCCCTCTTCCATCCGACTCGTGGACGGGGACCGAGGTCGTGCGAGGCTGGGCCTTTGCGAGACGAGGACCACACGGGAGACTAGAAGACAGGGCGCCTCGACGTAGTGGGACGGGTTCCGGGGAGGATCTGGACAGGAGCAAGAGGGACATGAGCGTCCTGGAGCAACGAGGTGTGACGGTGTCACCACATCAGCCACCGGGCCACCAACAGCTGGAGCCAGCAGCCAGCCAAAAGGCGGGCGAGGCGCACACGGGCGCCGGCGGCGGTGGGACGCGGAAGCCTCAAGCTTCCAACCTCGTCGATCTTGCGACGGCGCCGTCAAAGGCGTGCGGCCATGTCCAGCCATCACGTCACGCCACGCCTGCTCTGCATCCATCGTTCAGGAACACGGAGCCCAGGCCCGGAGCCAAGCCCGGAGCCAAGCCCGGAGCCGCTTGCCGACCGACGCTCCAGCAACGAGTTATTTTACTTTAGCAGCACGGCGACCAGACAGCTAGCTCGTCGAATATAACACGAGGACTCGTAGGGGCCGGTGCCCAGTCATCGGCACGTGGTGCGGTTGACGGTCTTTGACTCGCCGGCGCCGCCGCGTCGGCCGTGTCCGGTGGACCGACAGGCAGCAGAATTGGCCTGCGAGTTGGCTTATAAGCCAGGTGGTCTGTATCTACCGAGTACAAGGTAGCGTCCGATTGCAGTCCGTCCCGAGGCCTTTTTCACTCCGACGGGACTTGAAGAGAGATCGCCAAGGGCCGGCTCTGGCCTGCTCTGTCCGTCCTGATCTGCCCTACGGGTTGCAACGCATCGTTGCAATCGACCGCAGCCTTGCATGTATCTGCACGCTTGACGGGCGCCCCCGGCCTCGCCGATGCACGACCAACGGCATCTGTCAAGCCGCCCCGAAGAGGCGTGAACTTGTCAGCCGAGTATCGGCCCGCTGGTCGAGCTACGGTGCGACTGGTAACCCAGTAGTTCCAGCTCCAGCGACCAGATACGCGTACATGCTCGTAAAAGATGCCTGGTCTGCAGCAGATTCCTCTGCAGTTCAGCTTGCCCGGCACGTGGGGGAGCATCGAGGCCGCATTGGCTGGCGACAGGGGTCCAGTTTATAAGAGTGAGCCTTCGGCAGAGGGTGCCGCGCCATGTTGGCGGGCTTACCAGTAGTGACAGTGCAGGGCAGGATCAGCTCGTTAGTGTTTACCGCTAACACTCGTGTGCAGTTACTGAGCGCTGGCGCGTGGTATTTGGGCGTTGACGAGCACGAGCACGAGGCTGTTGTTGGGTCTGCTGCCCTCGGCGTCCGTGCAAGTGGCGGGGACTTCTCATGCCAATAATACCATTCAACTGGTAAATAGCGACTCTAGCACTAGATCAACGGCGCCCGCGTCTGACCGTCCTTGTTCTTCTCCTTGCGGTATTCATCCAAATGCAAAGGAAAACTCTCAACATCAACCGACCAGAAACCTCTTCTATCCGGAATCCACCCCCACGCTCTTCCTGGACGTCCTGGTCCGCAGCTTCATCAGCGCGTACACCAGCGCATATGAGCTAAACACCATGAGCACCACAATGCCCGCATCCCGCCAGCCGTAGTCGTACTCCTTCAGATTCAGCGTCCGGAGGAAGTCCTCTCCCTTGGAAAAGGAGCACACCTGGCAGTCGGCCGTCGCGTCCGGGTTGACGAGGTTACTCGGCCCGTGGGCGAGGTAGCTGGAGAGATACTCGCCGCAGGTCGTGCCGTTGGGAGGGTTGAACGTGGCAAACTCGTCGTCGGAGCACTTGACGTCCTTTCCCCACAGGTCAAACACCAGCATGCTGCCCATGAGGTAGTTAAAGGGGTCCATGTAATACATCCAGTACCGCCAGAAGGCCTGGATCTGCTGGTACGGGACCAGCACGCCGCAGAAGCAGATGAGCGTGCCGAGCAGCATCGGGTTGACCAGCGCCGCAAACACCTGATTCGGCGCGTAGGCCGCGATAAACTGACCCATGGCCGTGTACAGGAACTCGTACGTGAGCATCACGAAGAGCATCGCGCCCGCGCGCTCCGAGCCCGAGGGGGACCCGACCGTGTAGTACCAGCACGCAAAGTACAGCACGCCGCAGACGACCAGGTACGGCATCTCCGAGACGATGAGCCCCGTGACGAAGGCGACCCACGAGTACATCTTGGACTTCTTCTCGCGCGTCTCGAAGACGTCGCGGCGGCGGAGGAAGAGCGGCTGCAGCTGCGCCAGCGCGCCCGGCGCCACCAGGATGAACATGAAGATGGTGAAGAGCTTGAGCTGCAGTTCGCCGACCGAGTCGCCCACCATCCAGAAGGAAAAGCCGTTGAAGAGCGCCAAGGAGACGTGAAGCGCGAACTTGTTGTTGACGTAGTCGGTGTTGCGGTACAGCGAGACGTTCATGCGCCGCGTGACGAGCTTGATCTGCTCCCACATCGGTGCGGCGAACTCGTGGCCGTCATCGACTGTGCCCGAGGGCTTGGACGCGGCGTCGTTGATGATCTTTTCGAGCTCCATGGTCATGGCTTCGTGCTCGGGCGAGCAGAGCCAGACGTCGTTCCAGTCCTTGCCCTGCGAGAGGGTCCCCGAGACGACGTCGATCATGTGCTCGGCGGGATTGACGCCCGGGGGGCAGGGCGCGCCGTGTCGCCCAAAGTATTGCTTGACGGTGTTGGCCTGGTCGCCGATGTCTCCAAAGTACACCGTCTTGCCGCCGCCGGCGAGCAGCAGAAGCATGTCGAACTGGGCAAAGAGCTGAGCCGACGGCTGGTGGATGGTCACCAGCACAGCCTGCCCCACGGCGGCCAGCCTCCGCAGGAAGCGGACGGTGTGGTAGGCAGACTGGCCGTCCAGACCAGACGTCGGCTCGTCGAGAAAGATCAGAATGCTGGGCTTGGACACCAGCTCGACGCCGATGGTGACGCGCTTGCGCTGCTCAACGCTCAGCCCGGCGCCGACTTCTCCGATGAGCGTGTCGGCCAGGTCGTGCAGCTCGAGCAGGTCGATGATGGTATCGACGTAGGCGAGCTTCGCCTCGCGCGGCGTGTCGCGGCTCTGCCGGAGGAGGGCGGAGAACTCGAGGGCCTCGCGCACGGTGGCGTAGGACTCGTGGACGTCGAGCTGCTCGCAGTAGCCCGTAGATCGCTGGAAAGAGACTGGAAGCGGCCGGCCGTCGGCCATGATGGAGCCGCGAATCGTGCCCTCGGTCTTGCGCTGGGCGAGCACGTCGAGCAGGGTCGTCTTCCCGGCGCCGGAGGATCCCATCAGCGCAGTGAGCACGCCGGGCTTGACCCAGCCTTGCACATTATCAAGCAGCAGGCGGTCGCCAGACGGAGTCTTGACCGTGTAACAGAGATTCTTCCAGGTGAAGACCGAGCTGTTGCGGACGAGGGTCGCCTGCCCTGAACCATCGTCGCTGATGGTTCCCTCGGACGGCGAGCTCTCGTCCACGCCCTCCACGCCCGTGGCCTGTCCCTCCTCGTCCGTCTGGCGGCGCTGGGCGCCGACAACGCGAGCCTTCTCTCTGGGTATGAGCAAGTTGGGTCCATTTTCGGACGAGAATCGCCATCTCGACGTCGACCAGACGGTAATGGCCACAAACAGCGCCCACCAGGCCCAGACGATTCCAAGGTTTCTCCAGAGATGCGCATGGCTGTACGAGAGCGACTCGAGATACTTGTCGCCCGAGACGATCGTCTGTCCCGGCACCGCGCCGCCCACGCCGGCGCACGCCTGGTGGTCTGTGTCGGTGAATCCGGGACCGTTGGGGATCAAGTTGTTGCCGACGCAGGGGATGATCTTGTCGTGAAACTCGTTGGACAAAAGGGCATCGAATGCATACGCCATGGGGTTGATCCAGAAGAGCCAGACCAACCACGGATGCATCTGCGGCTTTCGGATCATGTAGCCCGTGTACATGATGGCGGCGGTAATGGTGAAGCCGGAGACCTTGGAGGCGCCGTTCAAGGTCCTGAAAGAGGCGCCAATGGCACGGAAGAGAGCCGTCATGCACTGCGCAACGATGCACGATTAGCTTACTTGCGACACACGACCGCTCGGGAAGAGGAACTCGCCATGGTTGAGGATACAACAACGACCCAAAAGGTGAAGAAGGCATCCGCCGACATGGTCAGCCCGACCATGAAATACAATATGACAGAAAAAATGGACACCTGAAACAAGATGACGGGAATGTCGGCCGTGATCTGCGCAATGCAGAACGCGGCGGGGTGGAAGAACGCAAACGACTTGTGCTTGAGCAGCACAGGCCGGCAGGTGAAGGACTCGGTGACCTCGGCCATGGCCAGCAAGGTGTTGAAGAGGAGCGCAAAGAAGCAGGCGCCGGACTTGATGAACAGCCCCGCCGAGGTAGCCGGCGCGTTGTAGAAGAGCGAGCCCGCGATGAGGGCCTGGGAGACGGTCGAGACCTGCTTGATGAGGAACGACGCCCTGTCGCCCCAGAGGATCTGGTGCTGGCGCGTGACGCAGGCCCTGACTTGGCCTGCGAAGCCGACGGTCATGGGGCTCTCGGCAGGCAGCCCCTTGTGCTTTTCCATGGCAACGCCGTCGCGGAACAGCTTGGTCTTTTCCTTGGCCTCGTCCGACGACGGGTATCCGTACTCGGCCTTCATCTGCTCATGGATCGGAGACGCCTCGTACCGCGCTCGAATGGCGTCTGCGGTCCGGGGAAACGTGAGCTCCAGCTCCGTCCGGACCCTTCGCTCGGTAGGCACGGTGACGCCCGTCAGGTAGTCGGCGACGTTGGCGCCGTCGTCGCAGATGAAGCCCAGGCCCTCCATAAAGGGCCGGGCAGTCTTCATCGGGCCGTAGTACATCTCCTTGCCTCGGTCGAGGACAAGCACCTTGTCGAACAGATTGTAGATGCCGTTGCCGGCCTGATAAAGGGTGACGATGGACGCGAGACCGAGGACGTCCGTCATGGCTCGAATCGCCTTTGCGTACTCTAGAGCTCTGTGTCCGATGTCAGCAGAGCTGGAGGGAAACCTCGACTCGCGTGGAAACACTCACGTGCTTGCGTCGAGGCCCCTGGTAGAGTTGTCCCAGCAAAAGACGCTCCCCTTGGAGGCCAGGCACTCGATGATGGAGACTCGCTTCCTCTCGCCTCCGGACACGCCCCGCACAAACTCATTGCCCACTCTCGTGTCGAGGGTGTGCTCAATGCCCATGGACTTGAGCAAAAAGTCCCGCATCTCGGTGCGGTGATCCTGTTGGGTGTTCACCTCGCCGGGCAAGCGAAAGGGGACCTTCAACCGCGTCGCAAAGTCCATCGTCTGCCCCACCGTCAGGGAGGGGAAGAAGAACTCCTCCTCGGTGTTCATGACGATCTGGCCGGTGTAGCGCTTCGCATCCCCGGCCCTCATGGAGCCGTAGTGGACGTCGCCGGAGACCTTGGCGTAGCCCCTCCGCCTGTTGGCCAGCATGTTGAGCAGCGTCGTGCAGCCGGAACCCGGCCGGCCCAGGACGAGCAGCATCTCGCCAGGCTTGACGCATCCATGGCTGCGGTCGAGGATAGTCTTGAGCGGCGCCTTATGCCGGGACTCCTTGACGAGCTTGGGGATGTTGAATTGGGAGATGAGGTTTTCGTGGATGGCGGCATCGGCGCCGACGGCCTCGACGGTGAGGTCCCGCCAGGTCACGCCGAGCTCCCGGGCCGGAAAGCCAGAAGCGCGGTCTCGTTCTCGGAACGCGATAACCTTGGGCTTCAACCCCCAGTCGCCGTCGCTGTAGTCTTGTTCGTGTTTGGACTCCATGACGGGCGGCGGTGCCAGTCGGGGCCAAAGGAGATTAAAGAGATGCCAATTAGAAACGAGGAAGAAAACGAAGTACGGCCAGAACTTTCAAACGACGCCATCACAACTTATACCCCATGGGCTCGGCTAGATTGTGGGGAAACTCGGTGTTGTCACCTCCAAGCGAGACGCTCTACCGAGTCGGAAAGGAGCAGTTCTATTCCGCCGGCGGCCAGGCGGACACACTGAGGGCCGTTTCGCCGCTTAGTCAGGCGGCTCGGCCATGGCAGCACAGGCCGCTTACATGGGCAGATGTCCGTTTGATGCGGCCATCCGGAGCTGAGGTTCAAGCTGCTTGCTTCTGCGTCTGCCAGGGTCCTGAATGGTCTGCCGTTGGGGCAACTGAGGTTGAATCTCCGCTTACTCAGCGGGACTTTCTAAATTAGGCAAATTGTTTAGGGTTAGCGTTGGTTTTCCCGCGACGTCATTCAATCCTTGTCCTGCGCTTGGCTGAGTCAGCCGCGGCTGACCTCGCGAGCTTCGGCTGGCTGCTGCCCGAGCACGACGCATGACACCTTTACCGAGCCCGACGGCAGCTCCCTTTTCATCGTCACATCTGTCGCCGTGAACTCGATGGCCCCGTCTTGGGCTCTCATGGTAGAAGCAAGTCTTGCCTGAGATGCCAAAGATCTCCCCTTGAGACTCACCCAGCAACATGGTGGCGCAACGCGCCTGCGATGCGTGTTACTGGCGAAAGGCATGCCTGGCAACTCTGCAGCTCCCCAGTCCCATTCTCTCCGTCCCAAGTGCTTCGTACCGTGTGTTTGAAGGCGCGCTCACACAACCTTGCCCCCCCATAGATCCAGTGCGACGCCTCCGAGGCAAGGCCCCAATGCAACTGGTGCCACCACCACAATATCCCCTGCACCTTCAACCGGGTTAGAGGCAGGAAAATGCGCCCAAAGTGAGTGCTGCGTCCTTCTACGTCTTCGCCAATGGCGTCCAACACAGCCCTACCCTGCGTGCCGACATTCACTGAGGTCCGGACCTGTGCCCAGACAGAACTTTGTCGAGAGGCTTGGGCGCCTTGAAGAGGCCATCATTTCTCGCACAAGAGCGGTGGACGATGCAGGCCACGCATCTTCGGATGCATCTTCATCCTCTACACCCCAATCGTCTGGTCCGGTTCAGCCAGCTACCCCACGGATCGACAACCGTAGTTGTCCGACGTGCCAACTCCGCAGCCTGAATCAGGCATCACCACCGTCTTCGCGGCTGAACAACACTGTTCTTGGGAAAATCTACTTTGCTGGGCAGCATCTCGGTACGTTATGCTCTCGGAATGGCATTCCGCATTTCACAGCCCAGGGCGAGCAATGGATCTACTCGAGAACGGGACAGCGACCCTCCTTTCAGAGACTCTATGACAGTGACACTCACGGCACTGATCAGCCCGCCAACCATTCACCATCTCTTCTCTTGTCCCGTCAAGTCTCCCAAGGCCAAAAGGCTGCATTGCCTGCAAAATGGGTTGTGCAGTCCTTGCTGCAGGCATTTCTCTGCTCCGAATTCAGGCAGGTGTTTCCCCTCGTGGACCGCGTTCTGTTCGAGGAGACGGTCCAACTGGCCTATGGCCCGCAGAGTACTCCCCAACCCCTCGAACACATCAGTGCCAAGGCATGTGTCTTTGCCTTTGTTTCGATAGCAAGCTGCCATTTCCCGGACAATGATGCTGTCGAATACGTCGACTGTTATGCCTCTGCCAAGGAAGCGCAGATGCTATTGTCCGACTTCCTCGAGGACACGAGCATCACGACTCTGCAGACCATTTTCATGCTGGTATGCGAGAATCCGGCCGTGTCGATCACGGCCCTGCTTTCGCTAACAACCATCGGCGCAGCTACTATACGAGAGTCTCTGCGGCCGCCTGCAAGCCGGGTCCATGTATCACGCCATTGCCTGCCGGACAGTCTTTGCACTAGGGGGGAACGTTATTCTGTTTTCGCCCAAACACGGCGACCTCAGCGTGCAGGAGCGTGAAGATCGACACCTCCGCATGCTGTTCTGGCTCTGCTACCTCTTGGACAAGGACATTGCCCTGCGCACGGGTCAGCCGCCGATTATATCCGACGACTTTTGTGACCTCACACTCCCCGAGGGCTATGCAGAAAACCGCTTTGCTATGAACGTCTCCGGCAGTCATGGCGGACGGTCTGTCGTACCATACGACGATTCCCAGACGCCATGTCTTCTCGGCGACCTGCGACTCACCCTGCTCAAGTCAAGGGCCTGCCACGCGCTCTACTCGGCTGCGTCATTGCGCAAGTCCGACGCCGAGCTTATCCGAACCATCCGCGAGCTGGACGAGGAGCTTGAGAGCTGGCGAGCGTCGATCCCCGTCGATTTTGCGCCAGCACTGTCCGTGTCAAAACACACCAAGATGGGTGCGGATCTGAATATGGCGGGGAGCATGCTGCACATCGAGCTGCACATGGACTACCACTATCTCCTGAATGTCATCCACCGCGCCAGCAGTCGGTGCATGGTGGATTGGACCAGTGGCCCCGGAACGGAGAAGACGTTTGGCGTACAATCGAGCCTAGAGCTGTCTGTGGAGGCTAGTCGGTCGACGCTCATTTATCTGAGCGCAGCTGCGCATAGGGTCTCCGGTCAGGCATTCTGGTAAGCGGACAGCCCCAAATTGGCAAAGACGACAGCGCGTATCGGTAGCTCGGCTAAAACTCGAGTAGGTTCATCGTCTTTTACCCCGTATCCGCGCTCATGACCCTCTTCTTCAACATTCTCAGGGATCCCCTAGACGACCAGGCCATTCACGACGTGGAGCTTCTCAGTTCGGCGTCCGAACTCATCCGAAGCATGCCCACCCCCAGAGTCACGCCGTACGAGACGGCGTATCTGAGAATGGCGGATGAGTTCGTCGCCGAGCTCAGTCGACTGGGCAAATGCGCCATTGCAAAATCACAAAGCGAACGCGACGGCAGTCATTAAACAGCTTCTTTTCCCAATGCGAAGTGTACATGTACGAACAGAGACCATGACTGCCATGGGGTGCGCGGCTTTTGAGTCCGCTTGTGCTTGGGAGAGGATACACTACATAGTTGCAGTTCGCGGTCCGTCAACTGCAACAACTTTGGCCGCATCAGGGTCAAACACTTGTCCTCGATCGTATCCCCTCTGGTTAGCCACAAGCCTCCTGCTCATCTGCTCCTCAAAAAGTCACAGTTGTGATGGGTGTGACCAAAGGCCCACGCCTCGACCACGGTCAGACATGATTTGCAGTTGAACCGGCACGGTGCAAGAGTGGCTTTCCGCTCCACTGCTGCCCTGAAGGTGAGGCGCCACCGCGTCAAGACGTCGGCACGTCACAATGGGTTGCGGCTGGGAAAGGCCGTCGGTATTAAAATAGCAAAACAGTCTCGTGCCGGGCAATACGGGAGGTGTGTCGCGGGTGGATGAGCGGGTGGTCGTTGCACATGTCAACTCGGCGCCCCTCTGGTTAGAGGCAGTTTCGTGGGCTGACGACTCCATCTCATGCCGTCCAACGGCGTAGAGAAGAAGCCATGTCATGCATTCCCTTGCAATCTAGGCAACTGAAATGGGCGTTGTACCAGCGGACCGTACGTACTTGGGCTTAACAGGACGAATAAATCTCTGAACACTTTTCCCTACCAACCACAGCATACAAAAGCCCCTTCACCGGGGCATACAGGGTCTGATTCAAGGTCAGTATAGGCTTGTTCAAGGTCGACGGCGGTCACAAGGACGCCGGCTTACCCGTAGCACACACCGCTTCCCAGGGCGGTGGTCAGAGTCTGCTCACCTACAACGTATGTTTCAAGTATATCGATTTTCTGCCGAATGCGGCTTGATGCTGCCTGTGGCTGAAACTGCCTGTTGGTCTCAATAGTTGGCAGAGTACTAATAAGCCTGCGATATTTTTAACTACCTGCTCATTGATGTGGTGATGGCAGCTTTGAGGGATGCATGAGGTCTTCCTCCAAGCCGGCCCAACACGCCCGGGCCGTCGGAGCCATGCATGATCAGGAGCAGTATTGCATAATCGAAACCGCTCCTCTTCCTAGCAGCCATCATCTACTCACTCTGTAATGCGGGTAATTCGCCGGTCATATGGCATTGATGGCAGAACCGCTCAACGTCGAAAACCGAATGAAATGATCGGCCTTGACTGTCAAAAGCAGAGTTCTTTCCAGCCCTACGAGTACGAGGAGCATCAAGGCATGCGAGTAGGGCTGGTCCTGGTTCGAGTGCCTGTCGTCGTGCGGAACCTCGGCGCGCAGTGGAAATCCATTAGTACTATTGCGGAATAGAGCTCATAGCTTAATAAACTTGGGACTACTTTAGTGCGGCAACTCTTGATCTAATTGGATAAAGAGCTCGCCACGAAAAATAAGTCAGCAACCTACGAAGTACGGAGTACTCGTACTCGTATCGCGGCTTAGCTGCCGCGAGACAATATATTAACGAAGTCTATGGGCATAATCCGTACTCGGTCGGATCGCAATTAAATATTGCGGAGGGCCAGGGAGCTATAGTCAATTTATTGTGGCTCTACTCCGTATTTACGGATCTACATTTGGTTCGGGTAGGGATTGCAGCTATTTATAGTGGCTTTCCGTTTATGCAACGACGCCGTACCTCTACATAAGCTTCGGGAGGGATGGCAGCTAATAAGGACGCCACTATTTATAGTAGCCATGTTTATCAGAAACAAAGACGACGACAATGGAAGTTTTGATGATTTTGGAAATCACTGCACTTTCGACTGGCCTTTTCCTATCACAACGCAATGCGGCGGCCCGAGATGGGATAGCACCTATTATTAGGCCCGACGCGGTCTGCGAGTCAGGACTACCCAAGAGACTTGCCGAGACGACGACTTCTGTTCTATTCGTAGGCGCCGTGATATCCCATGGTGAAGAAGTCGCATCGCAAGTATAAAAGACGCGCACCGTCCCATCTCGGCCAGCACCAAACTCCAAGATCACAGCCTCAAGTTCAAGCTTGTCTCTGCACTGCCCTTTGCAACACAATTCAATCCATCTTCGGTCAGCTCAGACCCCATCCATGTCAGCCTACCCACCCTCTGGTGTCTCTTTCCGCGCTGCCATTTTACAAGCTTTTGCATTTGCATAAACTGACGATGCATAGTCACCACAATCAAACCAGTCACGATGGTCAAGGCACTCCTGGTCGCATCCGCGCTGGCCTTTCTGGGCACAGTCGACGCCGCGTGCCATACCACCTGCAGCCTCTCGTACATTACGAATGGCAGGTGCTACTACACCTGCGGTGCCGGGTGCGGTTGGAACCTTGACCAGATGGCCCAAACCTTCCAGTCTTCCATGGCTAGCCGGAACTATGACTGCAAGCGCGAAGGGGCGGATAAGGTGTCTTGTTCCAGCTCTGTGGGCGATGATCCTTGCAACCCTCGTCATCGATGGACTTGCTGTGCGGGCTGATGACTTGATTGGTTGAGCGTGCTCGTCGTCGCGGGCAAACTCTGGGTTGGAGGTGGAGGATCCAGAATGGCAATAATATAGTAATCCACCACGGTTTTGAGTTCCGCCGTGCTCTTCCACCAGCGATGAGCGACCGTCTGTTGCGTCGGTTCTGGCCGGCTCTACCGGGCCGGCGTTTACACGACGAAGCTGCAGACGACTGCTAGCCGTTTCCTTGGGCTCGCATAAGCCCGGCTTATCCGCCAGAAGCACTCAAGTGCGCCCTCGGAGGCGCGGCAGACGACTCGATCGAGACGAGAGAGGCTGCTGGGCAGTCTCCCTCGACGAGATTCGGCTCCGGCCTCACACCCGGCTCCGTCCCCAACGACGCGCATCGTCACGACGCTACGACGAGCACAGGCCTCTCCATCGCCATGCGCGCGGGGACGGCGTTGCCGAAGCAAGCGGAACCGGCGACATGCCAGACGCAGCTGCTGCCGAGACGGTGAAACGTGCTGGAGGCATCTGGAAACGGCGCCGACAAGCTCCCGGTTCGTCACATCGGCCGGCCTGCCTGGGGCGGCCCGTCGCGGTGCCACGCCGCCGCTGCAGGGAGGGAGCACGAGCACGCACGCCCCGGCACGGGCGGCCAAAGGGCCGAGACGAGCGCGAGCGAGCGCGCTCGGCAGCGCGCATGCATGCCCGGGATTCGACGCCGAGCCGACGACGCCGAGCCCGCCGTCGCATGCGGCGCCGACGGGGCCCCTGCCGCCGTGCGTGCGTCCTGTGACACGCGGCCGCTGCCGACGTGTCCTCTGCCGACGCGTCCTCTGCCGACGTGTCCTCTGCAGCCTCACCACCACGCCGCCGCCGGCTTGCGCGCGCGCCGTCGCATCTCGCCGCCGCCGCCGTGCCATGCGCCAGCCAGCATCGCCGCCACCCGACGCCAGCGCCCCAATCACCGCCGCC
The DNA here is from genome assembly GCA_002901185.1 of Tolypocladium capitatum. NCBI lineage: Eukaryota > Fungi > Ascomycota > Sordariomycetes > Hypocreales > Ophiocordycipitaceae > Tolypocladium > Tolypocladium capitatum. The sequence goes on along the minus strand of NRSZ01000388.1, from coordinate 5,581 downwards.
GCCGCCGCCGCCGCGACGCCAACCCCGAGTCGCCCACGGGCCACCGCCCGCACACCCTCCGCCGCCGCCGCATGCCGGGGCGCCAAGGTTCCAGCCGGCGGCCCCCCCGTCTGCGACGCCGGCAGGGCTGGGAACCTGGGGACGTCCGCCGCTCAATGACACATGCGGGGCGCGTGCGAGTGCCTATTCCGAGTCAACGGGGACGGGCCCCAGCTGCCGCGGAGCCCTGGCGGCAAGTTCCATCTCGGCCGCTTCTCGACCGACCGCGGCCTGGTCCGAATCCCGAGTCGACGAGGAACGTGCCCGCTTGCTTCGCCTCGCCTCGGCGGCAAGTTCCATCTCGGCTGCTGCTCGACCTCGCGACGGCAGCCCAGCGTTAAACCCGGCCACGTCCGCTCCATGACACATGCCACGCGCGGCGTGGTGTGTGCCGAGTCAACGAGGACATGCCGGGTGCCAAGCTCAACCTCATAGGTCCCATGGCCTTGCGGCAAGTTCCGTCTCGGCCACCCACGCAAGGGGAGATGCGTACATGCTCACCGAGGCGGCGTTGCTGTCCTCTGCCAAAGGCCTCCCTTGACCATGGCACGGGCATGGCTGTGGCTCTTGCGTTCAACGACGCATGGGCGCGCATTGATATGTTTGTCGCCGTATTGTTGATATCCGGGTTGATATAACCAAGTAATGATATTGAACTCCCTCCATTGGACCGTGGCCATGTACGTATTGTACAACGGCCCCGGGTAGGAAACCAGCAAGTCTTCTCTCGTAAACTCAGGCGACGTCTGGTCGTCTTGCACGCAAGTTGGTTCGACGCAAGTTGGTTAGGCGCCCGGCTTCCGGCAATAAGCCGCAGCCGAGACTCTGGTCCAGGTGCCTTCACGTCACGCAAACGAGGCCAAGGCGTGAAACGTATTGTTTGTTATTCACTGGACATGCCAGCCTGCCGCTCTCCCCATCTTGCCAACGTGTGCTGCCGCCTGCGCCTCGAAAGGCGGGCGGGGGCTAATGAGCCCGTCGCTCCTCTCTATCTTTCGTCTCACAAGCAATAAACACCCGGGCTCCCCCCCTCATCCTCTTTTCCCACCGTGCCCAAAAAAAATCCGAGACCGGCACTCCTGGCCCATGTCTCCCGAGTGTCTCCCGAGTGAACGAACGTCTCGGCCCTTGCTCCCCTCCGCCTGAGGCCGGCGAATGCTATTAAGAAATGTTTGATGTGTCGTGACGCTCCCAGCCGTTTCCCGTCTCGGTTCAGCAGTAGCAGAGAACAAGAAAACTCCCGCTTCTTTCCCCAAACTCGCAGAACATCAACCACAGCAGTTGTATGATTTCCCCACATCCCAGTGTCCTGCGCCGTGGGGGTCAGGCCCCATAACATCTCCAATCAGATATCCTTGCCCGTTCTTCATCAAGTAAAAACTCCGCGCTGCAGACATAGGAGAACAAGTTGATGCATAAAAAAATGACAGCGAAGCGGAGGACGGTAGTGGTCCAATAGGTACACGGAAATGAATCCCAAGGGTTTGGCCGCTTTTGTTCAGTCCAGCTTTTGGGGTGCTTCCAGGTACTTTTTTTTTTAATCCGGACGTGAAAACCCATTGGTATTATCGAAAGGTTCGAACCCATGTAGGGATCCGAGGTAAACGTGGCCGTCGGATGTTCGGAGAAGCCAGCCTCGAGGCAAGGGGGCCTCGAGTCGACTCGTCTGAACCCATCCCAGGCTGCGGCACCGAAACCTCGGCACGGAGCGAGCAACATCCAATCCGACATCGACGCCATGCATGTGGGTGGGGCTCTAATAGCAGCCTTGGAACGATGGCAGGAAGGGGACCGGGACCTGTTGGTGGAAGGCAGCCGGATGCTGCATCATGGGCACCTGTTGAACGTATTTGACCATCTCCCACAGGGGAAAAAACGATCGAGGCTGGCATGGAGCATGTACGGGGGCCGGGGCGTGCATCCGTACCGGCGGTACCTGTTGGCAGGCCATGGGCGACGGTGGTCCCTGTATGGGTATGTGTCCCGGCACCGGGCCCGTGTAGTGTTGAGGTACGAACTCCTGGCCCTGGTACACCGGGTGGTGGTCCATGTGCTCCTCAGGCTCGTACGTGTGGGGAACGTAGTCCTGCGGCATGTCCTGCTGCTCCTGGATGAAGTCGTCGTCCAGGTCGTCGATGGTGGACGCGCTCGAGCTGAGCGAGCCGTCGTCCGACGTCGTGGAGGCTGGCGAGAGGGGCGAGTCGTATTCGTAGTCGTCGATGATGGCCTCCTCGCTGCTAACGTATTCGGTAATGTGTGGTGGCGTCGAGGGTGGCGTGTGCATGGGCACCGCTACCATGGCGGGCACGGTGAACCTGCGGCACGTCATGATCCTGTTCCGGAGCTCCAGGAGGGTGATCCTGTGCTCGGGGTTGGGGTGGAAGATGCGTCCCAGGATGTCGTTCAGTTCGTCCGACAGCGGGAGGATGGTCTTGAGGAAGTCCTGGGACCGCGCATACGCGCGATAGGTCGAGTCCTGGAAGGAAGCCTGCTTCCACGGGTTGCGTCCACAGGTCAGGTTGACGAGGATGACTCCCAGGGACCAGACGTCATTCGGCGCGCACATGTAGTACGGCCTCCTGGTAGAGGGGTCCAGGCACTCTGAGGGAGAGGAAAAGAGACGGTTAGTTTCCATCGGGTTTCGGGGGTGCATGGGAGAGGGGAGGGAGACTCCGAACTGGGCAAGATATACCTGGACTCATGTAAAAGGTGGAACCGCATCCGTAATCCTCGGACCGATCTTCCGACGTGGCGAGGCCAAAGTCGGCAAGCTTCACCGTCTCTCCGTTGTCCGTGACCAGGATGTTCTCCGGCTTGAGGTCCCGGTGGTAGATGCCGAGCGCATGGCAATGCTCCACGGCATCCAGGATCTGGAGGAAGACCTTGCGGGACAGCTCGTCCTTGCCGACGTACTGGCCGAGCTCCGTGATGTTCAGGAACAGGTCGCCCTCGGGACAGTACTCGAGGACGACGTAGATGCAGTCGGGGTCGTCGACGATCTTGAGCATGGACACGACGTTGGGGTGCGCGGATGCCAGGTAGTGGAGCCTAATCTCCCGTTGTTGGTAGGCGACCTGTCGGCGCTCCAGGGGAGTTCCGTCGGCGTTGAACCTGCTGAGGCACTTGACGGCGTAGCGGACGCCCGTCTTGATGTCCACGGCCGCGTAGACGACGCCGTAGGCCCCGGTTCCCAGGATGTCGGTCAGCTGGAGCTTCCCCTCGAGCAGCCTGCCTAGTCTCTCCTCAGGGGCGAGCGGGATGCATCTGGCCTGGTGGAAGGGCCGCGCTGCCGCCGGGACCGGCTGGATGGTGCACTTGACATTGTCGTAGGCGGGCGAGGCGGGAGGCGTCGGGTATCCGTACGGGACATGGTGCTGCATGTTATGCGACGGGGCGTTGCTTCCAAACGTGGTCACGGAATCCTCCTGGGCTGATGGACGAGGCCAAGGCAACGCCGAAAAGGAAAACGAGACGAGATGGAGAGAGAAGGAAACTCTGGCAACGGGCGCCGGGTTACGTCCGCGGAGCAGAAGGAATCCAGTTCCGGAAGAAAGATTAAAAAAAAAAGGCGGGCCGGGGCTCCTGTATATGAAGACGGCGTCCCGGGGCGGCAGAAAGGGTCCTTGACAGCCGAATCAACGGGTCAAGGGGCCGAGTCGAACAGCAAAGTCGCTGGTGGGACAAGGGTATAGTCGAGAGGCTGGAGAGGTTGCGGGCTCACGGGGGCGACTGTGGAGGAGGTTGAAGGAATGTCGTGGATGGTGATGGGTGGTTCGCATGAGGTCGCGAGGCTCGGACTGAGGCGGGCAAGATGAGCTTGATAACGAAGGCTTTGGGGTCCACAGTGAGGCGGGTAGCGGTACGTACTGCGGCGCCTCGGGCTTCGATTGCGCGAGCATCCACACGGGGGGGGGATCCACAGGCCTCATGAGAGATGTGGCCGGTTCTGGCTGCAGAGATTAATGACATGGAGCCTGTCTTAGCCGGCAGGGGGTGTGTGGGTGGGTGGGATCCGTCCATGCTGCCATCCACTACCAGAGGCGGGCTAGCACGAAGCACCGCAGCTATGCTATTCTTGACGCTGCGCCGTGCTCGTAAGGTTCGCCCGCCTCGAGGGGGGATGGTGCGGAGTCCTCCGTACCGGGGCAGGGATCCGCATCGTGTGGTGACGCCGAGCAATGTATTCGAGGGCACCAAGGCCAGGCATGGGGCCCACGCCACGGGGGCGGCCAGCCACCCAGGCGATTCCAGCCCCGGCCCTTTCACGGATGATCCATGGCAGGATGGGGAGGTGTGTGTGCCGCGCCGTGCTCTGTTCGTCCGTGTGTCTCTGCGCGTTCACGTTGGCTGACGGCCAGGCTCGACTAGGCCGCGCACCGTCGCGCACCCTGGCACATGGCCGTCCGCCGTTGTCGAACAGACCCGTGACTGCCGTGCTTTTCCCCCTTCCCTTTCCCCGGCTGCCTCTGGGCTGCCTCTGGGCTGCCCGCCTGATCTGGGCCGACCCCACCGGCTGCGTGTTCGTGGCCGACGGGCTGAGACAAGGTCTTGTGCGCAACAAACTTACTTTGGCAGGCGAAACGCAGGCCCGCCGGTCCATCCGGCCACGCCGGCCTCTCGTCGCTCCCGGACCTGGCATGGCCCGGCTGGCATGCAACGGGCGGGCAGGGCAAACCTTGGCGTGCCCTTGCTGGAATCCGGTGGAACAAAGCGCGCCTGGCAGTTCGGGCGACGCGACCGACGCTGCGACAGACGGGCAGGACAGGCGCCGGTGTGTAACGGGCGCCAGACAGGACGGGCGCCAGACAGGACGGGCGCCAGACAGGACGGGCGGCCCTGCCCAGCAGCCATGACTGCTTGATGCATTCCGATCCACCAGGCTGCCGGGCGCTAACCGCCAGCATGCGTTCCCCACCCCGTATCGTATCCCACGACGGACTCGTAGTCGTTGACTCGTCCGATGCGTGCTGCTCCGTGGAGGCTGTCCGGCCTGGGCTTGCAGATCGGTGACGGCCCCTCAGCGTCGGCGTCTGTCGGGAGGGAGGAGAGAAGTGGCCGGACGGACGGGTCGGCAGTTTGCATCGCCCGCGCGGCCACGAGCACAACCAGGCGCGGTGCACCCGTATCGATAACTGGCCCGAGGCGGGCCCTGGCGGCCAATGAGGGCGCGCGGCCCGTGGAGCTCATGCAGCGGCTGCATCAGAAGGATCGTCGCCACTCTGGACGCGCGTGAATGGCGGGCTCCATCATGCCAGCCGGGCAGGCTGCGCGTCGTGCTTGGTACCCGTGGCACGAGCGCTCGCTAGGGTCGTCGGCGGCAGCAGATCCCGGGCTCGTGTTAATAACAGGCTGGGTTCAGGAGAGGAGGACCCTGGGCGCACACCACGCGGCGGAGATTTGGCCTGGCCGGGCGGCGGGGGCCTCGTCGGACCAGAGGCCCGCGGGGGCCAACGCTGGCGCCGTGTCGCATTTCTCATCAGGCCAGGAGGCGGCCGGCGGCAATGGGCGGGACAGCAGGCTCGCCGTCGCCGTACGAGCCGCA